>WNGS01045828.1:0-33817 GCA_020271785.1 Procambarus virginalis
ACGCTGGACTTGTGATCCTGTGGCCCCGGGGTCGATCCCGGGCGCCGGCGAGAAACAATGGGCAGAGTTTCTTTCACCCTATGCCCTTGTTACCTAGCAGCAAAATAGGTACCTGGGTGTTAGTCAGCTGTCACTGGTTGCTTCCTAGGGATGGAGGCCTGGTCGAGGACCGGGCCGCGGGGACACTAAAAGCCCTGAAATCATCTCAAGATAACCTCAAGATGATAGGTTGTTTATAATGCAATAGGCACAACAATGCTCGGTAGTACAGTTCGGTTCGTTCTCGACTCACAAACAGGAATCCCGGGTCCAAATCACGGGCGGGATAAAAATGGTTTGGCACGTCTCGTATCATCTAATGCTCCTGTTCACCAATCAGTAAACAGGTACCCAGGAGTTAGTCAGCCTGCTGTAGGGTTGCATCCTGGAGAGGGTCAGTCTTGGGGCCCTCGATATAAGCCTAACATATATATAATAAATATATATATCATTTATTTATATATGGGCGACGGTGGAAGGACTCCATATACCCACCGTGTGAGTGACGGTGGCAGTGTTTCAAAGGCACGCGATGTGTTCTCCACGGGTGTTTAAACTAAACTAGTTATAATGAGGAACCAGTCATCATATCTGCCATTGCTTCGCACGTGTCAGACTTTTGAAACCCATTTCGAAACAATCAACTGCAGCCCAAACAAGTAGGCTGAAGGTCGCTTGCTTACTATCACTGCCGCGTGACTTTCATTTTCTATATTTAGGGCGTTTTCTTTCAATACATCAAGGGGCTAACTCTTGTAATTTGTACCATACATACACTACGGTATAGTAAGACGAATTAAGTGATTAGAAACAATTTGTCACATCAAAATACTGAATGTAAACCTCAAATACATGATAGAAAAAAATGGGAATATAGTGGTTTCTGAGAATAGCTGTCTAAACTGGCCTTGTTACATGGGGGGTAAGGAGCAAATAATATTATTGTCGTGAGTGAATGAGTGAATAAGCGAGTGAGTGAGGGAGAGGGAGAGAGGGTGAAAGGAAAAGAGTTGGAGTTGAGTGGAGGGTACAGGAAGTGTCGGCTACTTCAACCTCCCCCCCCCCCCCGGGCACAGGGGAACGTCCTCTTGGGGTCAATATCAATATCTTGTGGTCATTATAGCCAGTCAATATCTTCTCTAGGACAGCCAAAGGCAATAATAAAGATCAAAACACAGTTTCTGCTCTTCCATCATCTACCCTAGTGCCACACTCATCTACCCCAGTGCCACACTCATCTACCCCAGTGCCACACTCATCTACCCCAGTGCCACACTCATCATCTATCCCAGTGCCACACTCATCATCTACCCCAGTGCCACACTCATCATCTACCCTAGTGCCACACTCATCTACCCCAGTGCCACACTCATCATCTACCCCAGTGCCACACTCATCATCTACCCCAGTGCCACACTCATCATCTACCCTAGTGCCACACTCATCATCTACCCTAGTGCCACACTCATCTACCCCAGTGCCACACTCATTTACCCCAGTGCCACACTCATCATCTACCCCAGTGCCACACTCATCATCTACCCCAGTGCCACACTCATCATCTACCCCAGTGCCACACTCATCATCTACCCTAGTGCCACACTCATCTACCCCAGTGCCACACTCATCATCTACCCCAGTGCCACACTCATCTACCCCAGTGCCACACTCATCATCTACCCCAGTGCCACACTCATCATCTACCCCAGTGCCACACTCATCATCTACCCTAGTGCCACACTCATCTACCCCAGTGCCACACTCATTTACCCCAGTGCCACACTCATCATCTACCCCAGTGCCACACTCATCATCTACCCCAGTGCCACACTCATCATCTACCCCAGTGACACACTCATCATCTACCCCAGTGCCACACTCATCATCTACCCCAGTGCCACACTCATCATCTACCCCAGTGCCACACTCATCATCTACCCCAGTGCCACACTCATCATCTTGTAACGGGGGGGGGAGGAAAGGGTATCGAGTAACTAAGAAGTGAGTAGGATAAGTAGAAGAGGTAGAAGGGTAGATAGGTAGAAGTAGGAAAGTAGATAGTAGAAGTAGAAAATGATAGTAGAGTAGATAGTAGAAGATGAAATAGAAGATAGAAAATAGAAAATAGAAAATTGCTATAGTAAAAGTAGAAAATGCTGCCACCATCCATTGTAGATCATTTACATACAAGACAAGGAATGGAACTTGTCTGTACCAAAAGATGTTATTACCATGTTTCAACTCTAAACATGTACTCATTAATTTCATGAACCAGTAACCGCAGAGACTTTCTTATCTCAACTCCAAAATCTCTAGGGAACAAAGTTAAACACAGTTTAAATAATAACTTTCAATTATATTTTACATACTGAGTATCAATAATTTAAGCAAGTAAAAATGTTCAAAGCTTAATATTCAAAGTGAGTCATCATCCAAGAATTCGAGAACCCTACAACTCGACTGCCCCTGATCATCACACAACACCTGTTTAGTGAACACGACAAAGTCCCTTAATGCTCAACTCACCAAGTGTCTCCGAGTCTTAAGAGTCTCCGTGGAATAGAGAAAGGGGGGGGGTCTGTAGTTGACAGAGACTGTCCCGCCCCCGCCGGCAGACCGCCTGTCTGGACGGCTGGCCGCTGCTGTCTATGGCTCTGCTTCTGCTGTCCTTCTCCTCTTGTCTTGAATCGATAGCTCTCCGAGTATATATTGGGAAACCTGGTAGTTAACTCCGCCCACAAGTAGATAGCCTCCGGCACTCTACCAAGCCACTCCTTAAACGTCGGCATGTTTGAAGGCTACCCGCTCAATTATAAGATTAGCGAGAGCCAGGTGAGATTCGCCTGGCTGACCTCAGGTCACTTGGTTGTCAATTAACACTTAGAGGTGTGAGATCCAGGCCAGACAAGCTGGCGTCTGTCAAATCCTTGTCTGTGACTCATATATCTCCATGTATGTATTAATAAAAATAAACCAAACACCTTTACAGTGTTACATCTCCCCTTCTCCCCGAAAATAAAGTTTTTGCAACACTGCTAAAGCAAGCTAGCTGTGTGCGACAACTTTATTAACGGAAAAATTACATCCTAGCTAACAAATATACATCATCCTACTCTAAAAATGAAATATGTAGACAGGCGTCCATTGTCTCTGGCTGGGCGGCGTCACTGCTTGGTCCTGTAGATAGTCCTGTACCATATTTCTTCAACACAACTGCGTCCGTCGCTTCTCCGTAGTTAACGCACAACAACTCTTGCCAACCAGGAAGCCGTTACTACTTGAACTGCGCACAGGACCGTGGAATTCGGTTGTCCCAGCTGATCTGTAATTGGCCCTACGTCAGTCACCATGAGAGACGTATATTGGGGTTCTTCACAGCTATAGGGACTACAAGTTTCGAGACCTCCATATAGTTGGCACCGTAGAAATCCCATCCTACTTCTTCCCTCCCAGTTGCTCCAGCACGCCTCCTTCAGAGAGCCACTTCTGACAGCCACATCAAGTCCGCACGACACAGGAGGAATCACTCAACAGAGCACCATGCTTGCAGGAGGGGCGGCCAGTTAAGGCAAACGATCCTGTCTTGCAATTACGCTCCATGCAATGATGCTGACATCAGCAAGGGACACTAGGCATCGTGTCTCACTCAGCTTGGTCTTATCTTCTTCTCTTCTTTCTTCTTTTCTTTCTTCATTTTCTCTCTTCTTCTTCTTTCTTCTCTCTTGGGTCTTAGACAAGCGACCTGGGGTCCATTTGGGGTCTGTCCGTCCTGGGGTCCATCCTAGGTAGACCGATGTTGGTGGGACAGACTGGAGTCGTTGTTGCTCCTCTTCCATTTTTACTGGGTCGTCTGGGGTCGTCTGCAGAACGACCTGGGGTCCACTGGGGGTCCGTCCGTCCTGGGGTCCACTGGGGTCCGTCCGTCCTGGGGTCCACTGGGGTGACCATAGTAACCGACCGAGAGGCTGCATCTTGGGGGTCCTCGGGGTGATGGTGGTGGTGGTGGACCCATGACCTCCAGGTAAGGGCTGGTCGTCGCGGTGGTGGTGATAAACGCCCCTGAGTGTGGTACAAAGCAGCCGTCTCCCTCTTCTGTATATGTGCGCACCTCTCTCCTCGCTCCCACCTGTGAATGAACATAAAGCGACAATACCGTGTTCCAAGCTGCTGTGTGACCCTGTAGTTAACATAGGGTTCACACAGTCTAGACATAAGGTTCTCCTCCTGCAACAACTACACTTAAATTTTTTAAAATAATCCAATTAACACTGAATGATACTGACTTGGTGGAACAAAACAGTAACAGAGGAAGTTAGAGAAGAGAGAATAAGATCGTCACTACTTAAACTTGTCACTAAACGATCTCCACAAAAAATATCAATACTAATAGACCAAACACTAGCCTAACTTAACTGTACCGTTCTTAATCTTAAGTACTTAATTAACCGTTACTCCCACCCTTATCCTACAGTCACCTACGTGACTCGAGTGTTTTCCCTCGCTCTCGCGGGTCCACAACTCAAACTTTTGCCACACCCTGTGACCAGACTTCAAACGCTAGGCGTCCCTAGACGTGAGTCTACTGACACACTAGTTCCCACTAGTATGCTGTACAATACCAGTACACCTCGGGTTATTGCGTTCAAATGGAGTAAAACAGTTGATCGCAATAATCTGAGCAGAACCACCACTTAAACCTACTTAAGAAATACACCTGCCACTCCCCAACTGACCTGAGGACCAGCGGTGGCTGGGTGTCCCCGTGGGACTGCGGGTCACCTGTCACACTCAGATGACCTGCACACCACCAACCGCTAAGTTCCCAACTCGCCAAATCTTATCACTAACATAAATCACTACACACGCAAGTTCTGGTGAACATTCCCTGAACTCCACAAAACTCACAAATCACAAGAACACATCGCCAGAAAATCACTATCTCCTAACCTGAAAAAAACTCGCTAACTCGCGAATCTTAAACACCTGTCAATATCTCCCTGATAGCGCCTGAGCGGCAAAAGGACGCGTGGGACTGAACAATGTTAAATTAACACTGCCACATTAACATTGTTCAACACCGCTGCCATCATTGTAACGGGGGGGGGGGGGAGAAATGGAATAATGAGTAACTAAGAAGTGAGTATGAGAAGTAGAAGAGGTAGAAGGGTAGATAGGTAGAAGTAGGAAAGTAGATAGTAGAAGTAGAAGAGTAGATAGTAGAAGTAGAAAATAGTAGATAGTAAATGAGGAAATTAGTAAATAGAAAATAGAAAATGCTGCCACCATCCATTCTAGATCATTTACATACAAGACAAGGAATGGAACTTGTCTGTATCCACATAATATACTCAAGGAAATTATCAAGAGGTATGCTCCCTCTGTATCATGTACTCATTCAAAATTCTAGGGAACAAAGTTAAACACAGTTTAAATAATAACTTTCAATTATATTTCACATACTAAGTATCAATTTAAGCAATTCAACTAAAATGGTAATATTCAAAGTGAGTCATCATCCAAGAATTCGAGAACCCTACAACTCGACTGCCCCTGATCATCACACAACACCTGTTTAGTGAACACGACAAAGTCCCTCAATGTTCAACTCACCAAGTGTCTCCGAGTCTTAAGAGTTTCCGTGGAATAGAGAAAAGGGGGGGGGGGGTCTGTAGTTGACAGAGACTGTCCCGCCCCGCCGGCAGACCGCCTGTGTGGACGGGTGGCCGCTGCCGTCTCCTGCTGTCTATGGCTCTGCTTCTGCTGTCCTTCTCCTCTGCTGTCGATATCTCTCCGAATATATATTGCCACCAGCACGCTCTGGACCAGTACCACCAACACGCTCTAGACCAGTGCCACCAACACGCCCTAGAGCAGTGCCACCAGCACGCTCCAGACCAGTGCCACCAGCACGTCCTTGACTAGTGCCACCAGCACGCCCTAGACCAGTGCCACCAGCACGCCCTTGACCAGTGCCACCAGCACGCCCTAGACCAGTGCCACCAGCACGCCCTAGACCAGTGCCACCAGCAGCCTCTAGACCAGTGCCACCAGCACGCTCTAGACCAGTGCCACCAGCACGCTCTAGACCAGTGCCACCAGCACGCCCTAGACCAGTGCCACCAGCAGCCTCTAGACCAGTGCCACCAGCACGCTCTAGACCAGTGCCACCAGCAGCCTCTAGACCAGTGCCACCAGCACGCTCTGGACCAGTACCACCAGCACGCTCTAGACCAGTGCCACCAGCACGCCCTAGACCAGTGCCACCAGCACGCACTAGACCAGTACCACCAGCACGCCCTAGACCAGTGCCACCATCAGCCTCTAGACCAGTGCCACCAGCACGCCCTAGACCAGTGCCACCAGCAGCCTCTAGACCAGTGCCACCAGCACGCCCTAGACCAGTGCCACCAGCAGCCTCTAGACCAGTGCCACCAGCACGCTCTAGACCAGTGCCACCAGCAGCCTCTAGACCAGTGCCACCAGCACGCTCTGGACCAGTACCACCAGCACGCTCTAGACCAGTGCCACCAGCACGCCCTAGACCAGTGCCACCAGCACGCACTAGACCAGTACCACCAGCACGCCCTAGACCAGTGCCACCATCAGCCTCTAGACCAGTGCCACCAGCACGCACTAGACCAGTGCCACCAGCACGCTCTAGACCAGTGTCACCAGCACGCCCTAGACCAGTGCCACCAGCAGCCTCTAGACCAGTGCCACCAGCACGCCCTAGACCAGTGCCACCAGCAGCCTCTAGACCAGTGCCACCAGCACGCCCTAGACCAGTGCCACCAGCAGCCTCTAGACAAGTGCCACCAGCACGCTCTAGACCAGTGCCACCAGCAGCCTCTAGACCAGTGCCACCAGCACGCCCTAGACCAGTGCCACCAGCAGCCTCTAGACCAGTGTCACCAGCACGCCCTAGACCAGTGCCACCAGCAGCCTCTAGACCAGTGCCACCAGCACGCCCTAGACCAGTGCCACCAGCAGCCTCTAGATCAGTGCCACCAGCACGCTCTAGACCAGTGCCACCAGCAGCCTCTAGACCAGTGCCACCAGCACGCTCTGGACCAGTACCACCAGCACGCACTAGACCAGTGCCACCATCAGCCTCTAGACCAGTGCCACCAGCACGCACTAGACCAGTGCCACCAGCACGCTCTAGACCAGTGTCACCAGCACGCCCTAGACCAGTGCCACCAGCAGCCTCTAGACCAGTGCCACCAGCACGCTCTAGACCAGTGCCACCAGCACCTCTAGACCAGTGCCACCAGCACGCTCTTGACCAGTGCCACCAGCGCGCCCTAGACCAGTGCCACCAGCACGCCCTAGACCAGTGCCACCAGCACTCTCTAGACCAGTGCCACCAGCAGCCTCTAGACCAGTGCCACCAGCACGCCCTAGACCAGTGCCACCAGCAGCCTCTAGACCAGTGCCACCAGCACGCCCTAGACCAGTGCCACCAGCAGCCTCTAGACCAGTGCCACCAGCACGCTCTAGACCAGTGCCACCAGCAACCTCTAGACCAGTGCCACCAGCACGCCCTAGACCACTGCCACCAGCAGCCTCTAGACCAGTGCCACCAGCATGCCCTAGACCAGTGCCACCAGCAGCCTCTAGACCAGTGCCACCAGCACGCCCTAGACCAGTGCCACCAGCAGCCTCTAGACCAGTGCCACCAGCACGCCCTAGACCAGTGCCACCAGCAGCCTCTAGACCAGTGCCACCAGCACGCTCTGGACCAGTACCACCAGCACGCTCTAGACCAGTGCCACCAGCACGCCCTAGACCAGTGCCACCAGCACGCTCTAGACCAGTGCCACCAGCACGTCCTAGACCAGTGCCACCAGCACGCTCTAGACCAGTGCCACCAGCACGCCCTAGAACAGTGCCACCAGCACGCTCTGGACCAGTACCACCAACACGCTCTAGACCAGTGCCACCAGCACGCCCTAGACCAGTGCCACCAGCACGCTCCAGACCAGTGCCACCAGCACGTCCTAGACCAGTGCCACCAGCACGCCCTAGACCAGTGCCACCAGCACGCCCTTGACCAGTGCCACCAGCACGCCCTAGACCAGTGCCACCAGCACGCCCTAGACCAGTGCCACCAGCAGCCTCTAGACCAGTGCCACCAGCACGCTCTAGACCAGTGCCACCAGCACGCCCTAGACCAGTGCCACCAGCAGCCTCTAGACCAGTGCCACCAGCACGCCCTAGACCAGTGCCACCAGCAGCCTCTAGACCAGTGCCACCAGCACGCCCTAGACCAGTGCCACCAGCAGCCTCTAGACCAGTGCCACCAGCACGCTCTAGACCAGTGCCACCAGCAGCCTCTAGACCAGTGACACCAGCACGCTCTGGACCAGTACCACCAGCACGCTCTAGACCAGTGCCACCAGCACGCCCTAGACCAGTGCCACCAGCACGCACTAGACCAGTACCACCAGCACGCCCTAGACCAGTGCCACCATCAGCCTCTAGACCAGTGCCACAGCACGCACTAGACCAGTGCCACCAGCACGCTCTAGACCAGTGTCACCAGCACGCCCTAGACCAGTGCCACCAGCAGCCTCTAGACCAGTGCCACCAGCACGCTCTAGACCAGTGCCACCAGCAGCCTCTAGACCAGTGCCACCAGCACGTCCTTGACCAGTGCCACCAGCACGCCCTAGACCAGTGCCACCAGCACGCCCTGGACCAGTGCCACCAGCACTCTCTAGACCAGTGCCTCCAGCAGCCTCTAGACCAGTGCCACCAGCACGCTCTAGACCAGTGCCACCAGCAGCCTCTAGACCAGTGCCACCAGCACGCCCTAGACCAGTGCCACCAGCAGCCTCTAGACCAGTGCCACCAGCACGCTCTAGACCACTGCCACCAGCAGCCTCTAGACCAGTGCCACCAGCACGCCCTAGACCAGTGCCACCAGCAGCCTCTTGACCAGTGCCACCCGCACGCCCTAGACCAGTGCCACCAGCAGCCTCTAGACCAGTGCCACCAGCACGCTCTAGACCAGTGCCACCAGCAGCCTCTAGACCAGTGCCACCAGCACCCTCTGGACCAGTACCACCAGCACGATCTAGACCAGTGCCACCAGCACGCCCTAGACCAGTGCCACCAGCACGCTCTAGACCAGTGCCACCAGCACGCTCTAGACTAGTGCCACCAGCACGTCCTAGACCAGTGCCACCAGCACGCCCTAGACCAGTGCCACCAGCACGCTCTAGACCAGTGCCACCAGCAGCCTCTAGACCAGTGCCACCAGCACGCACTAGACCAGTACCACCAGCACGCCCTAGACTAGTGCCACCAGCAGCCTCTAGACCAGTGCCACCAGCACGCACTAGACCAGTGCCACCAGCACGCCCTAGACCAGTTCCACCAGCACGCTCTAGACCAGTGCCACCAGCACGCCCTAGACCAGTGCCATCAGCACGCTCTAGACCAGTGTCACCAGCACGCCCTAGACCAGTGCCACCAGCACGCCCTAGACCAGTGCCACCAGTACCCCCTAGACCAGTGCCACCATCCCGTTCTAGACCAGTGCCACCAGCAGCCTCTAGACCAGTGCCACCAGCACGCCCTAGACCAGTGCCACCAGCACGCTCTAGACCAGTGCCACCAGCAGCCTCTAGACCAGTGCCACCAACACGCCCTAGACCAGTGCCACCAGCACGCCCTAGACCAGTGCCACCAGCACGCTCTAGACCAGTGCCACCGGCAGCCTCTAGACCAGTGCCACCAGCACGCCCTAAACCAGTGCCACCAGCAAGCCCTAGACCAGTGCTACCAGCACGCTCTAGACCAGTGCCACCAGCAGCCTCTAGACCAGTGCCACCAGCACGCACTAGACCAGTGCCACCAGCAGCCTCTAGACCAGTGCCACCAGCAGCCTCTAGACCAGTGCCACCAGCACGCTCTAGTCCAGTGCCACCAACACGCAATAGACCAGTGCCACCAGCACGCTCTAGACCAGTGTCACCAGCACGCTCTAGACCAGTGCCACCAGCACTCTCTAGACCAGTGCCACCAGCACGCTCTAGACCAGTGCCACCAGCAGCCTCTAGACCAGTGCCACCAGCACGATACGGAGTGGAAGGGACAAGGGGGTACAGCCACCATCAGTGGAAGGGGCAGGGGGTACAGCCAGCCACCAGTGGAAGGGACAGGGGGTACAGCCAGCCACCAGTGGAAGGGACAGGGGGGTACAGCCACCACCAGTGGAAGGGGCAGGGGGGTACAGCCAGCCACCAGTGGAAGGGACAGGGGGTACAGCCAGCCACCAGTGGAAGGGACAGGGGGGTACAGCCAGCCACCAGTGGAAGGGACAAGGGGGTACAGCCACCACCAGTGGAAGGGGCAGGGGGGTACAGCCAGCCACCAGTGGAAGGGACAGGGGGTACAGCCAGCCACCAGTGGAAGGGACAGGGGGGTACAGCCACCACCAGTGGAAGGGGCAGGGGGGTACAGCCACCACCAGTAGAAGGGACAGGGGGTACAGCCACCACCAGTGGAAGGGGCAGGGGGGTACAGCCAGCCACCAGTGGAAGGGGCAGGGGGTACAGCCACCACCAGTGGAAGGGGCAGGGGGTACAGCCACCACCAGTGGAAGGGGCAGGGGGTACAGTCACCACCAGTGGAAGGGGCAGGGAGTACAGCCAGCCACTAGTGGAAGGGGCAGGGGGTACAGTCACCACCAGTGGAAGGGGCAGGGAGTACAGCCAGCCACTAGTGGAAAGGGCAGGGGGTACAGTCACCACCAGTGGAAGGGGCAGGGGGTACAGCCACCACCAGTGGAAGGGGCAGGGAGTACAGCCAGCCACTAGTGGAAGGGGCAGGGGGTACAGTCACCACCAGTGGAAGGGGCAGTGGGTACAGTCACCACCAGTGGAAGGGGCAGTGGGTACAGCCACCACCAGTGGAAGGGGCAGGGGGGTACAGCCACCACCAGTGGAAGGGGCAGTGGGTACAGCCACCACCAGTGGAAGGGGCAGGGGGGTACAGCCACCACCAGTGGAAGGGGCAGGGGGGTACAGCCACCACCAGTGGAAGGGGCAGGGGGGTACAGCCACCACCAGTGGAAGGGACAGGGGGTACAGCCACCACCAGTGGAAGGGGCAGTGGGTACAGCCACCACCAGTGGAAGGGGCAGGGGGGTACAGCCACCACCAGTGGAAGGGGCAGGGGGGTACAGCCACCACCAGTGGAAGGGGCAGGGGGTACAGCCACCATCAGTGGAAGGGGCAGGGGGTACAGCCACCATCAGTGGAAGGGGCAGGGGGTACAGACAGCTACCAGTGGAAGGGGCAGGGGGTACAGACAGCTACCAGTGGAAGGGGCAGGGGGTACAGACAGCTACCAGTGGAAGCTGCAGAGCTGCTGTAGATCTACCGCAGACAGCAACAGAGCAGACACAACCGCCGCAGTGTACTATAATGAATATATTCAACACCCACGTCACAGCTACGGGACACAACAGAGGTCACCATCCCCGGCCGTTATCTAAGGCATTATATACTGTTTAACAGTAAAGTCTGGATAATAATTACTGAAGGTTCATGATATTAAAATGACATATGCAAGCTTTGGATAAAACAAATGTCTAAATAATGAACTCGTTAATGAAAGGAGCCATCTTCTGGGACAGCTAGTGGGACGGAGGGAGCCTCGTCTTGTGACAGACAACAGACAGTGTGACGGAGGGAGCCTCGTCTTGTGACAGACAACAGACAGTGTGACGGAGGGAGCCTCGTCTTGTGACAGACAACAGACAGTGGGACGGAGGGAGCCTCGTCTTGTGACAGACAACAGACAGTGTGACGGAGGGAGCCTCGTCTTGTGACAGACAACAGACAGTGGGACGGAGGGAGCCTCGTCTTGTGACAGACAACAGACAGTGTGACGGAGGGAGCCTCGTCTTGTGACAGACAACAGACAGTGTGACGGAGGGAGCCTCGTCTTGTGACAGACAACAGACAGTGGGACGGAGGGAGCCTCGTCTTGTGACAGACAACAGACAGTGTGACGGAGGGAGCCTCGTCCTGTGACAGACAACAGACAGTGTGACGGAGGGAGCCTCGTCTTGTGACAGACAACAGACAGTGTGACGGAGGGAGCCTCGTCTTGTGACAGACAACAGACAGTGTGACGGAGGGAGCCTCGTCTTGTGACAGACAACAGACAGTGTGACGGAAGGAGCCTCGTCTTGTGACAGACAACAGACAGAGTGACGGAGGGAGCCTCGTCCTGTGACAGACAACAGACAGAGTGACGGAGGGAGCCTCGTCCTGTGACAGACAACAGACAGAGTGACGGAGGGAGCCTCGTCCTGTGACAGACAACAGACAGTGTGACGGAAGGAGCCTCGTCTTGTGACAGACAACAGACAGGGTGACGGAGGGAGCCTCGTCTTGTGACAGACAACAGACAGAGTGACGGAGGGAGCCTCGTCCTGTGACAGACAACAGACAGAGTGACGGAGGGAGCCTCGTCCTGTGACAGACAACAGACAGTGACAGACGGGCCCGATGTACTGGACATAATCTCAGCTGTTCCATTTGCAGGTCAAAACCCCCAAAGTGTAAACCCGTCTTACATGTGTTAGATACAGTTCACTGCGCCAAATGTGATTATAATCTGATTACATTCGTGTAAATGATTGCACTAAAGCCAGCACGATTAGTTTGCCTGTGTTCAAAGGGTCATAACTCCTTTATATTGGGAATTAGCCAATTGGAGCTTATATAGGCTTTTGTGCAAATACTGTAGTCCATTAAATTGGTCCGTAATTCAAACGCATTTATTAAAGTCATTTGACCATAACGAAGACACATCATCTCCCTTCATCTACTCATTGTTCTCCTTAGACCCAGCGTGTCTCCCCTCTCCCCTATCCTGTCCATAAACCCGTCCCAAGAAACTATTGATCTCCTTCCCCTATCCTGCCACTCGTGCGGAGGTAAACAATAAAAAACTATATTTTTTTATTGTTTTGCCATTCTTTTTTATATGGGTAAAATGGTAGGCTTGAGTAAGATGGTGTGGATAGCAATTTCTCACGTTTCCTTCAACAGTGACTTGAGACACAGACATTCTCTCTCTCTGTCTGTCTGTCTCTCTGTCTGTCTGTCTGTCTGTCTGTCTGTCTGTCTGTCTGTCTGTCTGTCTGTTTGTCTGTCTGTCTGTCTGTCTGTCTGTCCTCTCTCTCTCTCTCTCTCTCTCTCTCTCTATCTCTCTCTCTCCTCTCTCTCTCTCTCTCTTCTCCTTTTGTTAATTATTCTTATGTACAGCTACAGAATACTGTCTACCCTTCCCCTCGCTATCTGCTTCATGGTTGCATTGGAGCTCTAAGAGAGCCTCTAGCCCTCTAGGCCTTCTCTCTCTTCCACACCACGTCTTCCCAGAGGAGAGGGGACCTCTAGCCTCTCTCCTCCCTGGCCTGTGTAAGTTGCTGGTCACCCCTGGCGGATCACACTGTTAGTTCTCGCTCACTGCAGTGTCCGCCTTCAGCCTCTACACCACAGTTTGTCAACTGGGTTTCCCAGAGGTCACCAGGGCTCACGAGAGGTCCTAAGGTCACGAGAGGTCACTAGGCTCACGAGAGGTCACTAAGGGCTCACGAGAGGACACTAAGGGCTCACGAGAGGTCACTAAGGGCTCACGAGAGGTCACTAAGGGCTCCGCGAGAGGTCACTAAGGGCTCACGAGATGTCACCAAGGGCTCACGAGAGGTCACCAAGGGCTCTGCGAGAGGTCACTGAGGGCTCACGAGAGGTCCCTAAGGGCTCACGAGAGGTCACTAAGGCTCACGAGAGGTCACTAGGGCTCACGAGAGGTCACTAAGGGCTCACGAGAGGTCACTAAGGGCTCACGAGAGTCACTAAGGGCTCCGCGAGAGGTCACTATAAAAGAGCGTTTCTCTTATCTTTGTTGCAGGAGAAAAATGTATTGACTTCAAGTGGCAGAATTCTTTGATTTAAAAGAAGATCGACTCACTGGACAAAATTATGATGCAAAAGGAACTCTTGCAATGTTTCCACTACAGCTGCGTCCGAAGGGTGAAGGAGGATACCAGCCAATTGCAAGTCTTATATAAACCCATCTGGAGGATTGTTGACCAAACTCGACCATCATTTCTGTCTCCCTTTCAGCACAATTTTTAATTGGTTGAGGGATCCATACTCTGAAACCTTGTGCTCCTGCTGAGAACTTAAACTTTAAAGAGAAGAGGAGAACTTTGTAAGTACAATCTGATCATGCACTCGAGATGAGATTTACTGCTCTATCCCTGGATAAGTTCTGGATTTCTGGAAGGATGATTATCCTGCCATTTATAGGAAAGAAATATATCGNAAAAAAATAAACCAAAATTTCCGCACAACCCCTCACGTAAGAGAGCAAACAGCATAGCCAAAGGGCACATAATACAACAAAACAAAGAAACATAATTCATGAAAAAGTATAGCCTAAATTACAAGAAACAGGCATTTAGAAAACAAAGACGACATCGGCCTGAAGGGCACACAATAAACATCACATAACAGACCAAAGTCCAAGACACACTCGATACACAGCAAGCACACGGACTATCAAGACTGCACATACTTTTCCGGCCACTCCGCTGCCGGGAAAAGAATACAATACGCATCCCACAGCACCAGGAATTCGTCCAAAATAGGGGGACTAAGGGTCGTCCGAGGATCGGGCATCGAAATCGGCACACCCTCAACAAATACCTGATCCCCTGGAAACCAGACAGTCGAGGGGCACCACACGGAACAGGCATCACTCGGTCATGAAAGCGAATATTTATAGGGTTGGTCTTCGTATCATACGCCACACGCCGTTGGCCAAGATGAACGGGACGGGCTTCCCCTTACAGGCGCGGGCAACGGGCAGCGCACTTGTAACCTCGGCAGCCCCACAGGGCGTCGCAGCAACCACCGACGGGACACTGCAGGGGCTCCCTCTCGCCGAACATCCTTCTTTAGTACCAACACTAGGTCCCGGCCTGCACCAGCACCCCCCTCACCAACATCCGGAGGAGCAACCACCCCCCACTGCGGGGAACCGCCGACAGAAGACACAGGAGGTGAATCATACACACAATCCTTGGCATCAGCAGGTACATGGACGTCAGCGTCCACCACCTCAACTCCCGAAAACCATCGGCGTCGAAATCCTCCACATCAGCCCATGCAGTAGAAGAACGCCTGGACCGCTTGGCACCGGGCGCACATCCTCAGAGCCGGAGGCGGACCCAGAACCACGGGCATCACAAGCCGCGCGGACCAACGCCCGTCTATGACTGCAGCAGCCTCAACCGCAGGGGGAACCGGACCACACACAACCGGGGACCCCACAGCCACTTCAGCACCCAGCACAGCCGGGATCCGAGGCGATGAGGCAGGGCCAGGCGCAGCATCTGAAGACAGGTGAACAGGCGGTGAGGAGGGCGCAGCATACAGGCCCACTGGAGCAGCAGGGACAGGAGCAGGAGGATCCACGATAGCATCGCAACAGCCTGAGGATGGCCGGCGACATCCGGGGAACGTCAGGGGACGCCGGGGGAGCCGCAACAACGAGCTGGTCGGTCTCCGCATCCCCGAGTCCTCGTCCAGGGGAAGCGGAGGGAAATCTTCTTCCCTAAAGAGGTTGACAGGGGCAACCGGAGCCGCCTCGCACTCGGCAGCCTGATGCCCCATCAAGCCACACCGGAAACAGGTCCGAGGCTGTCGGGCATAGTACACCCGGATGTAGTACCCCAGAAGCCGGACCGAAGATGGAATATCCGATCGCAGGCGCATCCCCCAGGTGCGAATGTTTGTCCGCCTCCGGCATACCTCCCAGAGGATATCGTGTTGACCCTCACACTGATGACTGGCCCAAACCGCTGGAAGTAACGCCGCAGAAGATCCTCGGGAACTCCAGGGCGCCCCATGCACACTGACATAGGTCAGCGCACCACTCTGGTCTGATATGGAGACTGAGCCGGCACCCCCCGGCAACGACAACGAGCGTCCCTCGTAACGACCGAGGAAATCACGGTACACCTCCTCCGTCACCAGCTTGATGACAACACGATGAGCAGTCACAAGCTCAATTCCGTCGACGTCCAGCACAGGGACATGAAGCAAGTCGCACAGAACCACTGCTACTTCCGGATACCCAGCACGCCCAGAGAACTCCAGGCCCACGGAGTTCACGCGCTTAATCGATGGAATGGGACCACCCATGGTAAGCCCAACACCTGCCACGTCCGCACTCAGCCAGCCAGGCAACAACACTGGGGGGGGGGGGGCAGCGACGCCCCGCCACCTGGCGACCAACAGCTAATAACCCCAGCAGGCACGGAGGGACACGTCCGCACTCCACGGTTGCTCAGGGTCCAATCACTGTTCATGCGAGTCACCTTGTGCTTTGGTTCGTTTGTACGTATCTCCAAGTTGCTTTACTCGTTCATGTTCTTTAACAAATACGGGTCAAGGACCCACTTGGGTGGTGGCAGGTGTTGCCCACTTCTGCTAGGCTTACGACTTGGTTCCCCAACACACCCATGTGTCGTAGTAGGTAGTAATTGTATCAACGAGATCTCTGGAGAAGGCTTCTACATTCGTTATTGTGTAATCTTGATACCCTTTTGATATACAATTAATAAAGTGGTCATGCAAGCCATATGGAATATTCATTTTCCGTCTCTGATGTCTATTAGGTACATCACACTGTACCTCATAGGAAGCAGAAACTGCATAGTGATCACTAAGTAATTTACCAACGAACATTCCATCCTATCTTGCACAAGGTTTCTACCCATTACATAATCAGTCTGCCTCCCAATAAATGAGTTTGGGTATCCGTAGTATACACGGTTAATCTGTTGTCATAAACATATTTGATAAATTTGCATCCATTATCGTTGTTAGTAATGTCTCCCAGCGTAATATGTCTAGCATTAAAGCAAGCATTGAGAGTCGTGAGTGTTTACTATACATTTTTCGCAATAATATTCAGTCATTTCCATGTTGTTCAGTTGATATCTTGTATTTGTTAGCACTACTTATGTTCAGGACCCGACAAGTGCATTAAACTGCATCTCTGCAAATCATGCAGCCATTGTTGCCAGTGTTCTACATCTCTGCAACTAATTGCATTCTCACAGTCTTGGCTAACTCATTCACGTCCTTTACCACTCAAGCACATCTTGGATAAGTCCATCACTCCCTAGACCAGACAAACACATCTTGGCTAAGTCAGTCACACCCTAGACCAGGCAAGCACATCTTGACTAAGTCAGTCACACCCTAGACCAGACAAGCACATCTTGACTAAGTCAGTCACACCCTAGACCAGACAAACACATCTTGACTAAGTCAGTCACACCCCTAGACCAGACAAGCACATCTTGACTAAGTCAGTCACACCCTAGACCAGACAAACACATCTTGACTAAGTCAGTCACACCCTAGACCAGACAAGCACATCTTGACTAAGTCAGTCACACCCTAGACCAGACAAGCACATCTTGACTAAGTCCATCACATCTCAGCTTAATCACTCACTCCCTTCCCTAAGTCTCTCACTCCTACCCTGGCCACATACAGTTACTTATACACTCATTATTGTGATCCTATAAAAGACAGGTGATTACACGCCAATGATCCAATCACCTTCTCATATTACTCCCCCAAGAAACCAATCAAATTGTAAATGAGGTTCCGACGACCAATCACGTGCGAGGTCAGACCCGCACCTGCTGGTGGTCACAATTAGAGAGAGTAGTCACCTTCCCACCCGCAGCGTCGCCCAGGTGTGCTGCCAGCGTCGCCCAGGTGTGCTGGCAGCGTCGCCCAGGTGTGCTGCCAGCGTCGCCCAGGTGTGCTGGCAGCGTCGCCCAGGTGTGCTGCCTGCGTCATGAGAAGCTGGTTTTATTGGACATTAGTAAACAAGAGACTCGCCCTAGACCAGTGTCACCAGCACGCTCTAGACCAGTGTCACCAGCACGCCCTAGACCAGTGTCACCAGCACGCCCTAGAACAGTGCCACCAGCAGCCTCTAGACCAGTGCCACCAGCACGCTCTAGACCAGTGTCACCAGCACGCCCTAGACCAGTGCCACCAGCAGCCTCTAGACCAGTGCCACCAGCACGCCCTAGACCAGTGCCACCAGCACGCCCTAGACCAGTGTCACCAGCACGCCCTAGACCAGTGTCACCAGCACGCCCTAGACCAGTGTCACCAGCACGCCCTAGACCAGTGCCACCAGCAGCCTCTAGACCAGTGCCACCAGCACGCTCTGAACCAGTGCCACCAGCAGCTTCTAGACCAGTGCCACCAGCACGCCCTTCACCAGTGCCACCAGCACGCCCTAGACCAGTGCCACCAGCACGCTCTAGACCAGTGCCACCAGCAGCCTCTAGACCAGTGCCACCAGCACGCCCTAGACCAGTGCCACCAGCACGCCCTAGACCAGTGCCACCAGCAGCCTCTAGACCAGTGCCACCAGCACGCTCTAGACCAGTGCCACCAGCAGCCTCTAGACCAGTGCCACCAGCACGCCCTAGACCAGTGCCACCAGCAGCCTCTAGACCAGTGTCACCAGCACGCCCTAGACCAGTGCCACCAGCAGCCTCTAGACCAGTGCCACCAGCACGCCCTAGACCAGTGCCACCAGCAGCCTCTAGACCAGTGCCACCAGCACGCTCTAGACCAGTACCACCAGCAGCCTCTAGACCAGTGCCACCAGCACGCTCTGGACCAGTACCACCAGCACGCTCTAGACCAGTGGCACCAGCACGCCCTAGACCAGTGCCACCAGCACGCACTAGACCAGTACCACCAGCACGCACTAACCAGTGCCACCATCAGCCTCTAGACCAGTGCCACCAGCACGCACTAGACCAGTGCCACCAGCACGCTCTTGACCAGTGTCACCAGCACGCCCTAGACCAGTGCCACCAGCAGCCTCTAGACCAGTGCCACCAGCACGCTCTAGACCAGTGCCACCAGCAGCCTCTAGACCAGTACCACCAGCACGCCCTTGACCAGTGCCACCAGCACGCCCTAGACCAGTGCCACCAGCACGCCCTAGACCAGTGCCACCAGCACTCTCTAGACCAGTGCCACCAGCAGCCTCTAGACCAGTGCCACCAGCACGCCCTAGACCAGTGCCACCAGCAGCCTCTAGACTAGTGCCACCAGCACGCTCTAGACCAGTGCCACCAGCAGCCTCTAGACCAGTGCCACCAGCACCCCTAGACCAGTGCCACCAGCACGCCTCTAGACCAGTGCCACCAGCACGCCCTAGACCAGTGCCACCAGCAGCCTCTAGACCAGTGCCACCAGCACGCCCTAGACCAGTGCCACCAGCACGCCTCTAGACCAGTGCCACCAGCACCCTCTAGACCAGTACCACCAGCACCGCTCTAGACCAGTGCCACCAGCAGCCTCTAGACCAGTGCCACCAGCACGCCTAGACCAGTGCCACCAGCAGCCCCTAGACCAGTGCCACCAGCACGCGCCTAGACCAGTGCCACCAGCAGCCTCTAGACCATGCCACCAGCACGCCCTAGACCAGTGCCACCAGCAGCCTCTAGACCAGTGCCACCAGCACGCTCTGGACCAGTACCACCAGCACGCTCTAGACCAGTGCCACCAGCACGCCCTAGACCAGTGCCACCACAGCACGCTCTAGACCAGTGCCACCAGCACGCCCTAGACCAGTGCCACCAGCACGCTCTAGACCAGTGCCACCAGCACGCCCTAGACCAGTGCCACCAGCACGCTCTAGACCAGTACCACCAGCACGCCTAGACCAGTACCACCAGCACGCTCTAGACCAGTGCCACCAGCACGCTCTAGACCAGTGCCACCAGCACGCCCTAGACCAGTGCCACCAGCACGCCTCTAGACCAGTGCCACCAGCACCTCTAGACCAGTGCCACCAGCACGCCCTAGACCAGTGCCACCAGCACGCCCTAGACCAGTGCCACCAGCACGCTCTAGACCAGTGCCACCAGCACGCCCTAGACCAGTGCCACCAGCACGCCTAGACCAGTGCCACCAGCAGCCTCTAGACCAGTGCCACCAGCACGCTCTAGACCAGTGCCACCAGCAGCCTCTAGACCAGTGCCACCAGCACGCCCTAGACCAGTGCCACCAGCAGCCTCTAGACCAGTGCCACCAGCACGCCCTAGACCAGTGCCACCAGCAGCCTCTAGACCAGTGCCACCAGCACGCCCTAGACCAGTGCCACCAGCAGCCTCTAGACCAGTGCCACCAGCACGCTCTAGACCAGTGCCACCAGCACGCTCTAGACCAGTGCCACCAGCACGCCCTAGACCAGTGCCACCAGCACGCTCTAGACCAGTGCCACCAGCACGCCCTAGACCAGTGCCACCAGCACGCCTAGACCAGTGCCACCAGCACGCCTAGACCAGTGCCACCAGCACGCTCTAGACCAGTGCCACCAGCACGCCCTAGACCAGTGCCACCAGCACGCTCTAGACCAGTGCCACCAGCACGCCCTAGACCAGTGCCACCAGCCGCCTCTAGACCAGTGCCACCAGCACGCTCTAGACCAGTGCCACCAGCACGCCTCTAGACCAGTGCCACCAGCACGCTCTAGACCAGTGCCACCAGCACGCCCTAGACCAGTGCCACCAGCACGCCCTAGACCAGTGCCACCAGCACGCTCTAGACCAGTGCCACCAGCAGCCTCTAGACCAGTGCCACCAGCACGCCCTAGACCAGTGCCACCAGCACCTCTAGACCAGTGCCACCAGCACGCCCTAGACCAGTGCCACCAGCACGCCTCTAGACCAGTGCCACCAGCACGCTCTAGACCAGTGCCACCAGCACGCCTCTAGACCAGTGCCACCAGCACGCCTCTAGACCAGTGCCACCAGCACGCCTAGACCAGTGCCACCAGCACGCCTCTAGACCAGTGCCACCAGCACGCTCTAGACCAGTGCCCACCACGCCTAGACCAGTGCCACCAGCACGCCCTAGACCAGTGCCACCAGCACGCTCTAGACCAGTGCCACCAGCACGCCTCTAGACCAGTGCCACCAGCACGCCCTAGACCAGTGCCACCAGCACGCCTCTAGACCAGTGCCACCAGCACGCCCTAGACCAGTGCCACCAGCAGCCTCTAGACCAGTGCCACCAGCACGCTCTAGACCAGTGCCACCAGCAGCCTCTAGACCAGTGCCACCAGCACGCCCTAGACCAGTGACCAGCAGCCTCTAGACCAGTGCCACCAGCACGCCCTAGACCAGTGCCACCAGCAGCCTCTAGACCAGTGCCACCAGCACGCTCTAGACCAGTGCCACCAGCACGCCTCTAGACCAGTGCCACCAGCACGCTCTAGACCAGTGCCACCAGCAGCCTCTAGACCAGTGCCACCAGCACCCCTAGACCAGTGCCACCAGCACGCTCTAGACCAGTGCCACCAGCACGCCCTAGACCAGTGCCACCAGCACGCTCTAGACCAGTGCCACCAGCACGCTCTAGACCAGTGCCACCAGCACGCTCTAGACCAGTGCCACCAGCACGCCCTAGACCAGTGCCACCAGCACGCTCTAGACCAGTGCCACCAGCACGTCTAGACCAGTGCCACCAGCACGCCCTAGACCAGTGCCACCAGCACGCCCTAGACCAGTGCCACCAGCACGCTCTAGACCATTGCCACCAGCACGCTCTAGACCAGTGCCACCAGCACGCTCTAGACCAGTGCCACCAGCAGCCTCTAGACCAGTGCCACCAGCACGCCCTAGACCAGTGCCACCAGCACGCCCTAGACCAGTGCCACCAGCACGCTCTAGACCAGTGCCACCAGCAGCCTCTAGACCAGTGCCACCAGCACGCACTAGACCATACCACCAGCACGCCTAGACTAGTGCCACCAGCAGCCTCTAGACCAGTGCCACCAGCACGCACTAGACCAGTGCCACCAGCACGCCTAGACCAGTTCCACCAGCACGCTCTAGACCAGTGCCACCAGCACGCCTAGACCAGTGCCATCAGCACGCTCTAGACCAGTGTCACCAGCACGCCCTAGACCAGTGCCACCAGCACGCCCTAGACCAGTGCCACCAGCACGCTCTAGACCAGTGCCACCAGCACGCCCTAGACCTGCCACCAGCAGCCTCTAGACCAGTGCCACCAGCACCTCTAGACCAGTGCCACCAGCACGCTCTAGACCAGTGCCACCAACACGCAATAGACCAGTGCCACCAGCACGCTCTAGACCAGTGTCACCAGCACGCTCTAGACCAGTGCCACCAGCACTCTCTAGCCCAGTGCCACCAGCACGCTCTAGACCAGTGCCACCAGAAGCCTCTAGACCAGTGCCCCCAGCACGATACGGAGTGGAAGGGACAAGGGGGTACAGCCACCACCAGTAGAAGGGGCAGGGGGCACAGCAGCCACCAGTAGAAGGGGCAGGGGGTACAGCCACCACCAGTAGAAGGGGCAGGGGGCACAGCCAGCCACCAGTAGAAGGGGCAGGGGGTACAGCCACCACCAGTGGAAGGGGCAGGGGGTACAGCCAGCCACCAGTGGAAGGGGCAGGGGTTACAGCCACCACCAGTGGAAGGGGCAGGGGGTACAGCCAGCCACCAGTGGAAGGGGCAGGGGGTTACAGCCACCACCAGTAGAAGGGGCAGGGGGTACAGCCAGCCACCAGTGGAAGGGGCAGGGGGTTACAGCCACCACCAGTGGAAGGGGCAGGGGGTAGAGCCACCACCAGTGGAAGGGGCAGGGGGTAGAGCCACCACCAGTGGAAGGGGCAGGGGGTTACAGCCACCACCAGTGGAAGGGGCAGGGTGGTAGAGCCAGCCACCAGTGGAAGGGGCAGGGGGTTACAGCCACCACCAGTGAAGGGGCAGGGGGTACAGCCACCAGCAGTGGAAGGAACAGGGGGGTAGAGCCACCACCAGTGGAAGGGGCAGGGGGTTACAGCCACCACCAGTGAAGGGGCAGGGTGGTACAGCCACCACCAGTGGAAGGGGCAGGGGGTACAACCATCACCAGTGAAGGGGCAGGGGGTACAGCCACCAGCAGTAGAAGGGGCAGGGGGTACAGCCACCACCAGTGGAAGGGCGGGGGGGGGGGTACAGCCACCACCAGTGGAAGGGGCAGGGGGTACAGCCACCACCAGTGGAAGGGGCTTACAGCCACCACAGTGGAAGGGGCAGGGGGGTACAACT
Organism: Procambarus virginalis; assembly: GCA_020271785.1. Taxonomy (NCBI): domain Eukaryota; kingdom Metazoa; phylum Arthropoda; class Malacostraca; order Decapoda; family Cambaridae; genus Procambarus; species Procambarus virginalis. Next base: position 23,246 of record WNGS01045828.1, read on the forward strand.
ATCACCAGTGAAGGGGCAGGGCGTACAGCCACCACCAGTGGAAGGGGCAGGGGGGTACAGCCACCACCAGTGGAAGGGGCAGGGGGGTACAGCCACCACCAGTGGAAGGGGCAGGGGGGTACAGCCACCACTAGTGGAAGGGGCAGGGAGGTACAGCTGCCACTAGTGGAAGGGGCAGGGGGGTACAGCCACCACTAGTGGAAGGGGCAGGGGGGTACAGCCACCACTAGTGGAAGGGGCAGGTGGTACAGCCAGCCACCAGTAGAAGGGGCAGGGGGTACAGCCACACCAGTGGGGGGGGGGGGTACAGCCACCATCAGTGGAAGGGGCAGGGGGGTACAGCCACCACCAGTGGAAGGGCAGGGGGTACAGCCAGCCACCAGTGGAAGGGGCAGGAGGGTACTGCCACCACCAGTGGAAGGGGCAGGGGGTACAGCCAGCCACCAGTGGAAGGGGCAGGGGGGTACAGCCACCACCAGTGGAAGGGGCAGGGGGTACAGCCAGCCACCAGTGGAAGGGGCAGGGGGGGTACAGCCACCACCAGTGGAAGGGGCAGGGGGGTACAGCCACCACCAGTGGAAGGGGCAGGGGGGTACAGCCACCACCAGTGGAAGGGGCAGGGGGTACAGCTACCACCAGTGGAAGGGGCAGGGGGGTACAGCCACCACCAGTGGAAGGGGCAGGGGGGTACAGCCACCACCAGTGGAAGGGGCAGGGGGGTACAGCCCCACCAGTGGAAGGGGCAGGGGGGTACAGCCAGCTACCAGTGGAAGGGGCAGGGGGGGGTACAGCCAGCCACCAGTGGAAGGGGCAGGGGGGTACAGCCAGCTACCAGTGGAAGGGGCAGGGGGGTACAGCCAGCTACAATTAGAAGGGGCAGGGGGTACTGCCAACCACTAGTGGAAGAGGCAGGGGGTACAGACAGCCACCAGTGGAAGGGGCAGGGGGGTACAGCCACCACCAGTGGAAGGGCAAGCGGTATAGCTAGCAACAGTGGAAGGGGCCGTGGGGTAGAGCCACCAGTGGAGAGGGGCAGAGTGTACAGCCATCCAGGACTTGTGATCCTGTGGTCCCGGGTTCGATCCCAGGCGCCGGAGAGAAACAATGGGCAGAGTTTCTTTCACCCTATGCCCCTGTTACCTAGCAGTAAAATAGGTACCTGGGTGTTAGTCAGCTGTCACGGGCTGCTTCCTGGGGGTGGAGGCCTGGTCGATGACCGGGCCGCGGGGACTCTAAAGCCCCGAAATCATCTCAAGATAACCTCTCAAGGATCCACCAGTGGAAGGGGCAGGGGGTACAGCCAGTCACCAGAGGAAGGGGCAGAGGGTACAGCCAGCTACTAGTGGAAGGGCAGGGGGTACAGCCAATCCCCAGTGGAAGGGGCAGGGGGTACAACCAGCCACTAGTGGAAGGGGCTGGGGGGTACAGCCAGCCACCAGTGGAAGGGCAGGTGGTACAGCCAGTAACCAGTGGAAGGGGCAGGGGGGTACAGCCAGCCACCAGTGGAAGGGGCAGGAGGTACAACCATCACCGGTAGAAGGGGCAGGGGGTACAGCCAGCCACCAGTGGAAGGGGCAGGAGGTACAGCCAGCCACCAGTGGAAGGGGCAGGAGGGTACAACCATCACCGGTAGAAGGGGCAGGAGGTACAGCCAGCCACCAGTGGAAGGGGCAGGGGGGTACAACCATCACCGGTAGAAGGGGCAGGAGGGTACAGCCAGCCACCAGTGGAAGGGGCAGGAGGTACAGCCAGCCACCAGTGGAAGGGGCAGGAGGGTACAGCCAGCCACCAGTGGAAGGGGCAGGAGGGTACAGCCAGCCACCAGTGGAAGGGGCAGGAGGTACAGCCAGCCACCAGTGGAAGGGGCAGGGGGTACAGCCAGCCACCAGTGGAAGGGGCAGGAGGGTACAGCCAGCCACCAGTGAAAGGGGCAGGAGGTACAGCCAGCCACCAGTGGAAGGGGCAGGAGGGTACAGCCAGCCACCAGTGGAAGGGGCAGGAGGGTACAGCCAGCCACCAGTGGAAGGGGCAGGAGGTACAGCCAGCCACCAGTGGAAGGGGCAGCGGGTACAGCTAGCCACTAGTGGAAGGGGCAGGGGGTACAGCCACCACCAGTGGAAGGGGCAGGGGGTACAGCCACCACCAGTGGAAGGGGCTGGGGGGTACAGCCACCACTAGTGGAAGGTGCAGGGGGGTACAGCCACCACCAGTGGAAGGGGCAGGGGGGTACAGCCAGCCACTAGTGGAAGGGGCAGGGGGGTACACTCACCACCAGTGGAACGGGCAGGGGGTACAGCCACCACCAGTGGAAGGGGCAGGGGGGTACAGCCACCACCAGTGGAAGGGGCAGGGGGGTACACTCACCACCAGTGGAAGGGGCAGGGTGTACAGCCACCACCAGTGGAAGGGGCAGGGGGTACAGACAGCTACCAGTGGAAGGGGCAGGGGGTACAGACAGCCACCAGTGGAAGGGGCAGGGGGTACAGACAGCTACCAGTGGAAGGGGCAGGGGGGGTACAGACAGCTACCAGTGGAAGCTGCAGAGCTGCTGTAGATCTACCGCAGACAACAACAGAGCAGACACAACCGCCGCAGTGTACTATAATGAATATATTCAACACACGACACAGCTACGGGACACAACAGAGGTCACCATCCCCGGCCGTTATCTAAGGCATTATATACTGTTTAACAGTAAAGTCAGGATAATAATTACTGAAGGTTCATGATATTAAAATGACATATGCAAGCTTTGGATAAAACAAATGTCTAAATAATGAACTCGTTAATGAAAGGAGCCATCTTCTGGGACAGCTAGTGGGACGGAGGGAGCCTCGTCTTGTGACAGACAACAGACAGTGTGACGGAGGGAGCCTCGTCTTGTGACAGACAACAGACAGTGTGACGGAGGGAGCCTCGTCTTGTGACAGACAACAGACAGTGTGACGGAGGGAGCCTCGTCTTGTGACAGACAACAGACAGTGTGACGGAGGGAGCCTCGTCCTGTGACAGACAACAGACAGTGTGACGGAGGGAGCCTCGTCTTGTGACAGACAACAGACAGTGTGACGGAGGGAGCCTCGTCTTGTGACAGACAACAGACAGTGTGACGGAGGGAGCCTCGTCTTGTGACAGACAACAGACAGTGTGACGGAGGGAGCCTCGTCTTGTGACAGACAACAGACAGTGTGACGGAGGGAGCCTCGTCTTGTGACAGACAACAGACAGTGTGACGGAGGGAGCCTCGTCCTGTGACAGACAACAGACAGTGTGACGGAGGGAGCCTCGTCTTGTGACAGACAACAGACAGTGTGACGGAGGGAGCCTCGTCTTGTGACAGACAACAGACAGTGTGACGGAAGGAGCCTCGTCTTGTGACAGACAACAGACAGTGTGACGGAGGGAGCCTCGTCCTGTGACAGACAACAGACAGTGTGACGGAGGGAGCCTCGTCTTGTGACAGACAACAGACAGTGTGACGGAAGGAGCCTCGTCTTGTGACAGACAACAGACAGGGTGACGGAGGGAGCCTCGTCTTGTGACAGACAACAGACAGGGTGACGTAGGGAGCCTCGTCCTGTGACAGACAACAGACAGGGTGACGGAGGGAGCCTCGTCCTGTGACAGACAACAGACAGAGTGACGGAGGGAGCCTCGTCCTGTGACAGACAACAGACAGAGTGACGGAGGGAGCCTCGTCCTGTGACAGACAACAGACAGTGACAGACGGGCCCGATGTACTGGACATAATCTCAGCTGTTCCATTTGCAGGTCAAAACCCCCAAAGTGTAAACCCGTCTTACATGTGTTAGATACAGTTCACTGCGCCAAATGTGATTATAATCTGATTACATTCGTGTAAATGATTGCACTAAAGCCAGCACGATTAGTTTGCCTGTGTTCAAAGGGTCATAACTCCTTTATATTGGGAATTAGCCAATTGGAGCTTATATAGGCTTTTGTGCAAATACTGTAGTCCATTAAATTGGTCCGTAATTCAAACGCATTTATTAAAGTCATTGACCATAACGAAGACACATCATCTCCCTTCATCTACTCATTGTTCTCCTTAGACCCAGCGTGTCTCCCCTCTCCCCTATCCTGTCCATAAACCCGTCCCAAGAAACTATTGATTCCTTCCCCTATCCTGCCACTCGTGCGGAGGTAAACAATAAAAAACTATATTTTTTTTATTGTTTTGCCATTCTTTTTATATGGGTAAAATGGTAGGCTTGAGTAAGATGGTGTGGATAGCAATTTCTCACGTTTCTTCACAGTGACTTGAGACACAGACATTCTCTCTCTCTGTCTGTCTGTCTCTCTGTCTGTCTCTGTCTGTCTGTCTGTCTGTCTGTCTGTCTGTCTGTCTGTTTGTCTGTCTGTCTGTCTGTCTGTCTGTCTGTCTGTCTGTATGTCTCTCTCTCTCTCTCTCTCTCTCTCTCTCTCTCTCTCTCTCTCTCTCTCTTCTCTTTCTCTCTCCTTGTTGTTATTATTCTTATGTACAGCTACAGAATACTGTTACCCTTACCCTCGCTATCTGCTTCATGGTTGCATTGGAGCTCTAAGAGAGCCTCTAGCCCTCTAGGCCTTCTCTCTCTTCCACACCACGTNGCTAGCAGAGTGGGTGTACTTTGAGAACCAGAGTGGACAAGGCACCAGAGTGTGTGTACTGGGAGGACCAGAGTGGACAAGGCTACCAGAGTGGGTGTACTGGGAGGCCCCAGAGTGGACAAGGCTACCAGAGTGTGTGTACTAGGAGTCCCAGAGTGGATAAGGCTACCAGAGTGAGTGTACTGGGAGGACCAGAGTGGACAAGGCTACCAGAGTGTACTGGGAGGACCAGAGTGGACAAGGCTACCAGAGTGAGTGTACTGGAAGGACCAGAGTGGACAAGGCTACCAGAGTGAGTGTACTGTGAGGACCAGAGTGGACAAGGCTACCAGAGTGGGTGTACTGGGAGGACCAGAGTGGACAAGGCTACCAGAGTGAGTGTACTGGGAGGACCAGAGTGGGCAAGGCTACCAGAGTGTATACTGGGAGGACCAGAGTGGACAAGGCTACCAGAGTGGGTGTACTAGGAGGACCAGAGTGGACAAGGCTACCAGAGTGGGTGTACTGGGAGGACCAGAGTGGACAAGGCTACCAGAGTGGGTGTACTGGGAGGACCAGAGTGGACAAGGCTACCAGAGTGTGTATACTGGGAGGACCAGAGTGGACAAGGCTACCAGAGTGGGTGTACTGGGAGACCAGAGTGGACAAGGCTACCAGAGTAAGTGTACTGGGAGAACCAGAGTGGACAAGGCTACCAGAGTAAGTGTACTGGGAGGAACAGAGTGGACAAGGCTACCAGAGTGTGTGTACTGGGAGGACCAGAGTGGACAAGGCTACCAGAGTGTGTGTACTGGGAGGACCAGAGTGGACAAGGCTACCAGAGTGTGTGTACTGGGAGGACCAGAGTGGACAAGGCTACCAGAGTGGGTGTACTGGGTGGACCAGAGTGGACAAGGCTACCAGAGTGGGTGTACTGGGAGGACCAGTGGACAAGGCTACAAGAGTGTGTGTACTGGGAGGACCAGAGTGGACAAGGCTACAAGAGTGTATGTACTGGGAGGACCAGAGTGGACAAGGCTACCAGAGTGGGTGTACTGGGAGGCCCCAGAACCAGGGGGGGGGGGGAAGAATGACTGAGTCAGACAATCGTGAAAAATAACTGTCTCATCGTTCGGGTAATGAAGCAGTTTAAGGACCTGGGATGATCGTTCAGATAATCCCTCTAGCTGATATAAATAATTATGCGTATTAAATTTTAATAATATAAGTCAGCCGAAGATTAGAGTCGGCGCCCAAGAACTGAAGCTTAAACACTGTAAAGTGTAAAGCCAAAGGAGCTAACCTAATATTTATCTATTTTCTGAATCTAAACTTACCCATTTGTATCTATTGTTTCGTATTGACATATTTCACACCTTGCCGCTATACCCTCTATTTATCCAGACAACCATCTGTATACTTTACTTACTTTCCACTTATTCTTGTCCTTCAGAGAGGGTAAACTAAGCTCCTTTAATCTCTCTTCGTAAGCGAGGGTGATAATACCTAGGATTACCTTCATCCCTTCTCTACACTCTCTCAAGGCCATTAACATTCATTCCATAACATCTAGCAACTCATTAAACTACATCATATCAATGGGGTTAACGAGGGCCAGATCAGGATTACGGATGACATTGTTGTTCCATTACAAGCTCATCCAGATATCCATCCCGGTGTCACTCACCTTATGTCAAGCATTTATGAATTTATGTCTTTAGTTAAGATGTATATTAATCATGAATCGCAAGCATTGAGAGTCGTGAGTGTTTACGATACATTTTTCGCAATAATATTCAGTCATTTCCATGTTGTTCAGTTGATATCTTGTATTTGTTAGCACTACTTATGTTCAGGACCCGACAAGTGCATTAAACTGCATCTCTGCAAATCATGCAGCCATTGTTGCCAGTGTTCTACATCTCTGCAACTATTTGCATTCTCACAGTCTTGGCTAACTCGTTCACGTCCTTTACCAGTCAAGCACATCTTGGCTAAGTCACTCACACCCTAGACCAGACAAGCACATCTTGACTAAGTCAGTCACACCCTAGACCAGACAAGCACATCTTGACTAAGTCAGTCACACCCTAGACCAGACAAACACATCTTGACTAAGTCAGTCACACCCTAGACCAGACAAGCACATCTTGACTAAGTCAGTCACACCCTAGACCAGACAAGCACATCTTGACTAAGTCCATCACATCTCAGCTTAATCACTCACTCCCTTCCCTAAGTCTCTCACTCCTACCCTGGCCACATACAGTTACTTATACACTCAATATTTGTGATCCTATAAAAGACAGGTGATTACACTCCAATGACCCAATCACCTTCTCACATTACTCCCCCAAGAAACCAATCAAATTGTAAATGAGGTTCCGACGATCAATCACGTGCGAGGTCAGACCCCCACCTGCTGGTGGTCACAATTAGAGAGAGTAGTCACCTTCCAACACCCGCAGCGTCGCCCAGGTGTGCTGCCAGCGTCGCCCAGGTGTGCTGGCAGCGTCGCCCAGGTGTGCTGGCAGCGTCGCCCAGGTGTGCTGCCAGCGTCGCCCAGGTGTGCTGGCAGCGTCGCCCAGGTGTGCTGCCAGCGTCGCCCAGGTGTGCTGCCAGCGTCGCCCAGGTGTGCTGGCAGCGTCGCCCAGGTGTGCTGCCAGCGTCGCCCAGGTGTGCTGGCAGCGTCGCCCAGGTGTGCTGGCAGCGTCGCCCAGGTGTGCTGCCAGCGTCGCCCAGGTGTGCTGGCAGCGTCGCCCAGGTGTGCTGCCAGCGTCGCCCAGGTGTGCTGGCAGCGTCGCCCAGGTGTGCTGCCAGCGTCGCCCAGGTGTGCTGGCAGCGTCGCCCAGGTGTGCTGCCAGCGTCGCCCAGGTGTGCTGCCAGCGTCGCCCAGGTGTGCTGCCAGCGTCGCCCAGGTGTGCTGGCAGCGTCGCCCAGGTGTGCTGGCAGCGTCGCCCAGGTGTGCTGCCAGCGTCGCCCAGGTGTGCTGCCAGCGTCGCCCAGGTGTGCTGGCAGCGTCGCCCAGGTGTGCTGGCAGCGTCGCCCAGGTGTGCTGGCAGCGTCGCCCAGGTGTGCTGCCAGCGTCGCCCAGGTGTGCTGGCAGCGTCGCCCAGGTGTGCTGGCAGCGTCATGAGAAGCTGGTTTTATTGGACATTAGTAAACAAGAGACTCGCCCTAGACCAGTGTCACCAGCACGCTCTAGACCAGTGCCACCAGCACGCTCTAGACCAGTGTCACCAGCACGCTCTAGACCAGTGCCACCAGCACGCCCTAGACCAGTGTCACCAGCACGCCCTAGACCAGTGTCACCAGCACGCCCTAGACCAGTGTCACCAGCACGCCCTAGACCAGTGTCACCAGCACGCCCTAGACCAGTGTCACCAGCACGCCCTAGACCAGTGTCACCAGCACGCTCTAGACCAGTGCCACCAGCACTCTCTAGACCAGTGCCTCCAGCAGCCTCTAGACCAGTGCCACCAGCACGCCCTAGACCAGTGCCACCAGCAGCCTCTAGACCAGTGTCACCAGCACGCCCTAGACCAGTGCCACCAGCAGCCTCTAGACCAGTGCCACCAGCACGCCCTAGACCAGTGCCACCAGCAGCCTCTAGACCAGTGCCACCAGCACGCTCTAGACCAGTGCCACCAGCAGCCTCTAGACCAGTGCCACCAGCACGCTCTGGACCAGTACCACCAGCACGCTCTAGACCAGTGGCACCAGCACGCCCTAGACCAGTGCCACCAGCACGCACTAGACCAGTACCACCAGCACGCTCTAGACCAGTGCCACCATCAGCCTCTAGACCAGTGCCACAGCACGCTCTAGACCAGTGTCACCAGCACGCTCTAGACCAGTGTCACCAGCACGCCCTAGACCAGTGCCACCAGCAGCCTCTAGACCAGTGCCACCAGCACGCTCTAGACCAGTGCCACCAGCACGCCTCTAGACCAGTGTCACCAGCACGCCTAGACCAGTGCCACCAGCACGCCCTAGACCAGTGCCACCAGCACTCTAGACCAGTGCCACCAGCAGCTCTAGACCAGTGCCACCAGCAGCCTCTAGACCAGTGTCACCAGCACGCCCTTAGACCAGTGCCACCAGCACGCCTCTAGACCAGTGCTACCAGCACGCTCTAGACCAGTGCCACCAGCAGCTCTAGACCAGTGTCACCAGCACGCTCTAGACCAGTGTCACCAGCAGCCTCTAGACCAGTGTCACCAGCACGCTCTAGACCAGTGCCACCAGCACGCTCTAGACCAGTGCCACCAGCACGCTCTAGACCAGTGCCACCAGCACGCCTCTAGACCAGTGCCACCAGCACGCCCTAGACCAGTGCACCAGCACGCCTCTAGACCAGTGCCACCAGCACGCCCTAGACCAGTGCCACCAGCAGCCTCCTAGACCAGTGCCACCAGCACGCCCTAGACCAGTGCCCACCAGCCTCTAGACCAGTGCCACCAGCACGCTCTAACCAGTGCCACCAGCACGCTCTAGACCAGTGCACCAGCACGCTCTAGACCAGTGCCACCAGCACGCTCTAGACCAGTGCCACCAGCACGCCTAGACCAGTGCCACCAGCACGCCTCTAGACCAGTGCCACCAGCACGCCCTAGACCAGTGCCACCAGCACGCCTCTAGACCAGTGCCACCAGCACGCTCTAGACCAGTGCCACCAGCACGCCTCTAGACCAGTGCCACCAGCACGCCCTAGACCAGTGCCACAGCAGCCTCTAGACAGTGCCACCAGCACGCCCTAGACCAGTGCCACCAGCAGCCTCTAGACCAGTGCCACCAGCACGCCCTAGACCAGTGCCACCAGCACGCTCTAGACCAGTGCCACCAGCACGCTCTAGACCAGTGCCACCAGCAGCCTCTAGACCAGTGCCACCAGCACGCTCTAGACCAGTGCCACCAGCACGCTCTAGACCAGTGCCACCAGCACGCCCTAGACCAGTGCCACCAGCACGCTCTAGACCAGTGCCACCAGCACGCTCTAGACCAGTGCCACCAGCAGCCTCTAGACCAGTGCCACCAGCACGCTCTAGACCAGTGCCACCAGCACGCTCTAGACCAGTGCCACCAGCACGCCCTAGACCAGTGCCACCAGCAGCTCTAGACCAGTGCCACCAGCACGCTCTAGACCAGTGCCACCAGCAGCCTCTAGACCAGTGCCACCAGCACGCCCTAGACCAGTGCCACCAGCACGCCTAGACCAGTGCCACCAGCACGCCTAGACCAGTGCCACCAGCACGCTCTAGACCAGTGCCACCAGCGCTCTAGACCAGTGCCACCAGCACGCCTAGACCAGTGCCACCAGCACGCCTCTAGACCAGTGCCACCAGCACGCCCTAGACCAGTGCCACCAGCACGCTCTAGACCAGTGCCACCAGCACGCCTCTAGACCAGTGCCACCAGCACGCTCTAGACCAGTGCCACCAGCAGCTCTAGACCAGTGCCACCAGCACGCCTAGACCAGTGCCACCAGCAGCCTCTAGACCAGTGCCACCAGCACGCCCTAGACCAGTGCCACCAGCGCTCTAGACAGTGCCACCAGCACGCCTAGACCAGTGCCACCAGCAGCCTCTAGACCAGTGCCACCAGCACGCTCTAGACCAGTGCCACCAGCACGCTCTAGACCAGTGCCACCAGCACGCCCTAGACCAGTGCCACCAGCACGCCTAGACCAGTGCCACCAGCACGCCCTAGACCAGTGCCACCAGCACGCTCTAGACCAGTGCCACCAGCACGCCCTAGACCAGTGCCACCAGCACGCTCTAGACCAGTGCCACCAGCACGCTCTAGACCAGTGCCACCAGCACGCCCTAGACCAGTGCCACCAGCACGCTCTAGACCAGTGCCACCAGCACGTCTAGACCAGTGCCACCAGCACGCCCTAGACCAGTGCCACCAGCACGCCCTAGACCAGTGCCACCAGCACGCCCTAGACCAGTGCCACCAGCACGCCCTAGACCAGTGCCA
>WNGS01045829.1:0-13233 GCA_020271785.1 Procambarus virginalis
CTGCTATTTCCTTACTTCATCCCGTTCTCTACAATATGCAAGATACGTTTTATAGTGGCTTAACGTATATATCAAGACAGCCACACGCACCTGCAACTCCCTCCTTCCCCCACTTCTGCACACCTGGTCGACCTGCCAACTGCTGCTCCCAGCCAAACTAGCGACTTGCGGCCGTCCTGCATTCTCATTGGCCGCTACCAACACACCACCCCGCTCCACGCCAATCACATTTCACGCCAGTCATTGTTGGAGTCCCTTGCAGCTCTGCCAGCCAGAATATATCTCGTGCTCCTGCTGTGAACACCTAATTTGACCCACCTCGTGTGATCAAAATAGAGGTTGATAGCTAGCGCATATATTCCCAGCACCATTTATCTTTGTTAACGTAACCAGTTCCCCCCTTTTCAATTTGTTATATATTTTTATGTTTTACTTTTACATTATTATAAATGCCAAGAATTGTCTTTATTTTATTTTGTTTTCTAGATTAAGTAAAGTGCATTTTTTATATTTTGTGTTTTCGTGTATCTTACCTTACCACAGATTATCAGACAAGCAGTCACTTTTTTTTCCTTTTTTTTATAACTTACTTGTATGTGGCCAGCATTGACATCTGCTATTTGGAAGACTGCCGACCACCATTTCCAACACGTTACCGTCACATATAATTGGGGGCCTGTCCACGGAGCTTCACTCAGGTATTGGTAATTGTGGTAAGCGTACTTGGCTTTCATTTCCCTTGCTTTCATTATTTACATTAATCATTTTTTATTTTATATGGTGCTGTGTATATTGTGCATTACGGGAATAGCATATGGTGAGTGTGAGACAACTTTGGATTACGTGGTGACTGTAGGCCGCAGTCATACTCTTAATTGGTCGTCTCCCCCTTCCGTGTTATTATCCGTGTTTAACATCTTTTGTCCCCAGATATTTCTCACATTTTTGACAGATTATCACATAGGTACCCTGGTACTGTGGTCTGTCTCCGGGTCAATAGCACCTAAGTCCTGCAATCCGACTCTAGGAGGAAAAAGAGGGCTTTAGATCCTCTAGCACGAACTATTATTGGCGAATTGGGACCTCGCCGATAGTTCTCGTCACCAGTTGACACTCGCACCCCTACTCGTCGGTCAGACTGATGGTATTTACCCAAGGTAGGGAATTGGCGTTCTTTCTTTTGAGCACAAAGTTCGCTAATTCTGTAAATACCATATTCAATTTCAGTGGGTACCTTTGCTTATGTTCTATAGTGACTTGGCAAGGTATGACTACATTTTTTGGACTACCTCATTTATTTTGAAGCCATTTAGTGTTTCACTTGTCTTTTAAACTCAGTTTCCACTAATTAGTAGGATTTTCTTGCCTTTATCCTCCCACAGTGAGTACCAGGTACAAGATTTCCTGCGACCTTATTCATTTACCATCTTGAATTAACTTTAATTATTAATAATTCCCCACAGGATAGGTATCAGTTGCCACGTTTCCTGTTTCTGACATTCACCATATTCTCACTGTATATTCGTGTCTCCTTTATTTTGCTATATTTTCACAATGTTTCGCCTACAAGCTTTCAAGGCAAATCCAGAAGGTGAAATAGAGAAATTGCGTCACGCTAGAAGGGTCGAATTGATAACTCTTGCACACGAGTATCAATTGGAAGTTCCACCAGGCGCCAACAAATATACCATAAATAATATGATTTTAGATCATCTTTTGGATGAAGGGAAGATAGATTCTGATACTCATGACCAATACACTATTTCAGATAAACATGACTTGACAGCAATAAAACTCAAGTTAGAACTTGCTAAGATCGAGCGGGAGCAACAACAGGAAGCAGCTGCAATCAGAGAGCGTGAAGCTGCCCTCAGAAAGGAAGAACAGAGAACGTGAAGCTGCCCTCAGAAGGAAGAACAAGAGCGTGAAGCTGCAGAGAGCTGAAGCTGAAAGACGCCTCAAGGAGCGTGAGGCAGCCCTGGCCAAGGAAGCAGCTGCCATCCGGAAGGAAGAAAGTGAAAGAGAGGCCGCACTGAAGAAGGAAGAAAGTGAACGTGAGTTGGCCTTATACAAACAGCGACTCGAGATGCAACGTGACCACGACAAACGACAGGCAGAAGCAAGCTAGAATGTCGTGACCGAGAACTCACGAGGGACGCTGCACACCAAGCTCAACTCCAACAAGCGGCAGCTAGTCTTCCTCCCAGTTTCAATGTCTCCCATGCAAGTAAGTTAATGCCCCCGTTCATCGAAACGGAGGTTGATGTGTTTTTTACCACTTTTGAGACCCTTGCTGATCAACTTAATTGGCCTGACGACCAATGGGCTACCCTTCTCAGAGTACATTTAACAGGTAGAGCAGCAGTCACACTCAGCACTTTGGCATCAGAAAACGACTACACCACCTTGAAGCAAGCTGTGTTGGACGCCTACCTTCTCTCCACCGAAAGCTATCGACGAAAGTTTCGTGACTACGTCAAGGCAAGTACCACCACCTTCTTAGAATTTGCTAACACCAAACGAAGATATTTCATGAAATGGCTGGAGGCAGCACATGTCTCTACTTTTTCAGAGCTTGTCAACCTCATACTGGTTGAAGAATTTTTGAGACGTGTACCTCCTCCTGTCCGCCTATACTTAGCAGACAAAGAAGAGACGGATTTGGTGAAGTGCGCGAAGTCAGCTGACACTTACAGCCTCATCCACCGGCTGACACCAGAACCTACCAGCAAGAAGTCTTGGTACAGTTACGAGAAAGCGAGCCCAGATCAAGGTACCTCTCAACTGTACTGCAGGTATTGTCGACTATATGGACACACCATTGACAAATGTGGTAAGTCCCAATCTAAAGGTAACATCGAACCTCCTAAGTCTAAACCTACTCACCCTAAGTCCGGTAAGCCTGTAATGAATGTTGGTGTTCATGCTAATGATCTCTCTCTCTTTAGCAAGCATCTATATCCAGGAACTATCTCTACCCACGGTTCAGATTCAGAGGGACGTTTTGGACTTAAGATCCTGCGGGACACAGCGGCTCTACAATCGATCGTCTTGAAATCAGCTGTGCCCAACGTCGCCTACACAGGAGAGACTGTGTTCATCACTGACCTTACTGCTACAACTCCTTATCCCCTTGCCAGAGTTTACCTAGATTGTCCCTTCGTGACCGGTGAAGTCCAAGTCGCCGTCAGGGAAAAGCCTTTTCCCATGCCTGGAGTGCAACTTCTCCTGGGCAACGACTTGGCAGAAGACCAACAACCAAACAACCTGATCGTCAAGGACATATCCGAGGTAAGCAACTCTGTGTTGGATAACCCGATTTTTGAACATGTTCCAGCAAAGGTTCAAGAGAGTGATGAAGGTTCTCCTCCTGTTATGGTGACCACCCGTGCTCAAGCTGCACGACCACAGCCAGCTGACTCTACTGCTACCGCTGTCCCTCAGGACCCTTCGAAACTACCCCCTAACCTGACCGCTGTGGAGTTCCGTAAGTTACAGAGAGATGATCTTACCTTGACACCATTATTCTTTCAGGCTGAAACCCAATCCGACAGTGTTCCTGGGTTCTTTATGGAGAACGAAATACTCTATCGCAGGTATAGACCCAGTAAACTGAAGGACGAGGACGATTGGGCAGACGTTGAACAACTAGTGATTCCTACCAGCCTGCGGCCCACGATTCTACACCTGGCCCACGGCGCTTTGTCACACTACGGGTTCAACAAGACTTACCATGGAATTCGACAAGACTACTACTGGCCAGGTATGGTAAACGACGTCAAGAAGTATGTCAACAATGCCACGTGTGTCAGTTAGCCGGGAAACCGAACGTTTCCATTCCCAGAGCACCACTGATACCCATCCAGGTGCCTGAGGAACCGTTCCACAAACTTATTATTGACTGTGTTGGTCCTTTGCCTCGGACCAGTGCAGGCAACGCATATATCTTAACCATCCTGTGTCCTACCACCAGATTTCCGATAGCAGTTCCAGTGAAAAATATTACGGCTGCTACAGTGGTGAAGAATCTACTGAAAATCTTCACCCAGTATGGATTTCCGAGGGAGATTCAGAGCGACTGTGGCACCAACTTCACCAGTGATCTCTTCAAACGGACTCTGGAGGAGTTCAACATCAAACAGGTACTGTCCAGCCCCTATCATCCTGCTTCACAGGGTTCTCTCGAGCGTAGTCATCAAACCATCAAGGCACTCTTAAAAAAGTTTTGTAATGAGACCTCAAAGGATTGGGATAGGCAAATTGATCTCATCATGTGTATTTTCAGAAGTCTTCCCAACGAGTCACTAGGAGTATCTCCTTATGAGATGCTCTACGGACGTAAGTGCCGTACACCTCTCAAGGCTTTCAAGGATTCTCTACGTGATGCCACCTTCAGTGAGCATCAGAATGTGCCCCAGTATCTTCAAAACCTCCGACACATTCTAGAGAGGGTCCATTCCTTTGCCAGCAACAACCTACAGAAAGCCCAGGAGAGGATGAAGACTCGTTACGACCAGCACTGTAAAGTAAGGAAGTTTAAACCAGGAGACTTAGTTCTTGCCTATTTCCCTATCCCAGGTTCTCCTTTACAGAACAGGTTCTCAGGACCCTACCGTGTTAAGGAGTGCCGGAACAACTTCAACTACGTTCTCGAGACCCCCGATAGGCGGCGGAAGACCCAGCTGTGCCACATCAATTTACTCAAGCCCTACCATGGGGTTCCTCCCACTGTGTTAACCAATTTCACCTCATTTACAGGTCCATACAGCCACAGTGAGACCTTCCCTGCTTCTCCTTCCGAAAGCACTGACACTGAGACAGCGCTTTCTAATTCGGAAATCCTTACTGACCTTCACAATCATTTTCAGGACGATAATAGTGCTTCACTCATCAAACTCATCAGAGAACATCAGGAGTTGTTTCGAGATGATCCCCAAGAGTGTACTGTGACTCGGCACGACATCCAACTGCTACCTGACACCCAGCCGATTCGCCAACCGTTCTACCGAATCAGCCCTAGCAAAACGGAAGTCATGCGTGCTGAGGTACAGTATCTCTTGGACCATGGACTGGCTACCCCCTGTGAGTCCCCTGGGCCTCACCATGCATCCTGGTACCCAAACCTCACGGCAAAATCCGTCTGTGCACGGATTATAGGAAGTTGAACCAGGTCACAGTGAAGGACGCCTACCCAATACCCAGGATAGACGACATACTGGATGCCATTGGTAATGCCCGCTACCTGTCTCAGGTAGACTTACTCAAGGGCTACTACCAGGTGAGTTTAACGGAGCGAGCTAAGGTACTGTCCGCCTTTATAACCCCGTTCGGGCTTTTCAGGTACAATCGCCTTCCCTTTGGACTCTGCAATGCCCCGGCCACCTTTCAGAGAGCTGTCAACCGCGTCATCCAGGGCTTGGACAACACCTACGCCTATTTGGATGACATCGTGGTAGCATCCAACACCTGGAGCGAACACCTGCTCCAGCTACAACGATTGTTCTACAAGCTCCTGAAAGCCGGCCTCACCATCAATCTGGGCAAGTCCACCTTCGCGAAAGGTAAAGTGCGGTACCTGGGTCATGTTATAGGGAGTGGCAGCCTGGCTCCGTTAAATATCCACATTCAAGCAATCCAACAGTATCCACAGCCTACTACCAGGAAGCAGCTCCTGCGCTTCCTTGGTCTTGCTTCCTATTACCGTAGGTTTGTGAAGAATTTTAGCACTGTTGCAACCCCATTAATCACCTTAACCAGTCCCAAGCAACGGTATAATTGGACCAGAGAGCAAACCGTTGCCTTCGAACAACTCAAATTCCTCCTCTGTTCTAATCCTATTCTCGCCTCACCAGATATCAAGAAGCCTTTCATCCTCCATGTCGACGCCAGTGGTACCGGCATCGGAAGTGTCTTAATGCAGCAGCGAGGCGAGGAGGTTCTACCTGTCAGCTACTACAGTTGCAAGTTGAAGCCTCATCAGAAAAACTACAGTACTATAGAGAAGGAACTCCTCTCCATCGTCCTGAGCTTACAACACTTTGCACCATATCTGCACGGTGCTAGGTCCACTACCATCTATTCGGACCACAACCCTCTGAGATTCCTACATCAAGCCCAATTTAATAACCAACGTCTGCTGCGATGGGCTTTATATCTTCAAGGCTTCAATTTAAAGATCTGCTACATCAAGGGGCCTGATAACATCATCGCTGACGCCCTCTCCAGAGTGCATGAGGTAGAGGCAGTTCCACCTCCCACTCTACCTCCCGTGAACGTGACTCAACCGGAACAGCAGGCTTCGGGGGAGAGTTGTGACGATAATCTCTTATCAGAGATTTAGCCTGCTATTTCCTTCCTTCATCCCGTTCTCTACAATATGCAAGATACGTTTTATAGTGGCTTAACGTATATATCAAGACAGCCACACGCACCTGCAACTCCCTCCTTCCCCCCACTTCTGCACACCTGGTCGACCTGCCAACTGCTGCTCCCAGCCAAACTAGCGACTTGTGGCCGTCCTGCGTTCTCATTGGCCGCTACCCAACACACCACCACCACTCCACGCCAATCACAATCATCGCCAGTCATAGTTGGAGTCCCTTGCAGCTCTGCCAGCCAGAATATATCTCGTGCTCCTGCTGTGAACACCTAATTTGACCCACCTCGTGTGATCAAAATAGAGGTTGATAGCTTGCGCATATATTCCCAGCACCATTTATCTTTGTTAACGTAACCAGTTCCCCCCTTTTCAATTTGTTATATATATTTTTACATGTTTTACTTTTACATTATTATAAATGCCAAGAAATTGTCTTTATTTTATTTTGTTTTCTAGATTAAGTAAAGTGCATTTTTTATATTTTGTGTTTTCGTGTATCTTATTTAGTTTATCTACACAACTTATGCTTTATGAAACAATCCTATGTGCCTTCAGCCTGAAATCCCCGAAGGAATTTGTTGACTTACTACGGGGAACACGGGCCACAGGGATAAGAGCCTCGTTGGACATAGAATCACTGTTCACCAACGTACCTGTGGATGAAACAATCGGGATGATATTGGACCGAGTGTATCGAGACCCGGCCTGTACTCCCCTTGACGTGCCAGAAAATATCCTGAGGAAACTACTCCAAGCTTGTACTAAGGAGGCACCTTTCTTGAGCCCGGATGGGCTCATGTATAAGCAAGTAGATGGGGTCGCTATGGGTTCTCCCCTAGGCATCCTGTTTGCAAACTTCTACATGGGTACTATCGAGGAAAAAGTCTTAGTCGACTTGAACTTGAAACCGGCCATATACTGCAGGTATGTTGACGACATTTTTACACAGGTACCTGATGTCAGACATCTGCAGGAGCTGAAAGAGGCGTTTGAGCAGAATTCTGTGTTACGTTTCACTTACGAGATGGAGAAGGATGGGAAGCTGCCCTTTCTAGATGTAACAGTCATGGAAAGGAGCGGAGGTTTCCACACTGCAGTCTACACTAAGGAAACAAACATAGGATTGTGCCTAAATGCCAACAGTGACTGCCCAGATAGGTACAAGAGGAGTGTTGTTAACGCTTATGTCGACCGTGCTCTCAGCCACAGCTCAGAATGGAAGCAAGTCGACGAAGAACTCTGTAGGGTAAGGCAGGTCCTAGTCAACAACGGCTTCTCCAATGGTTTCATTGAAGACATCATAAGAAGGAAAGTAAAACGCCATGCAACCTCTGAAGAGACAACTAATACAACACCTATACCCCCTATTAGACTATTTTACAGGAACTTCTTCTCCACAGCTCATAAAACGGAGGAAAGGGTCCTGAAAGATATTGTTAATAGAAATGTTATCCCTACAGACAAAAATCAGAAGATACAACTAACGATTTACTATAAAACCAAGAAAACTGCCAACCTACTCATGAGAAACTCTCCAGACACAAAGCAGAACGCTTTGAAAGAGACAAACGTCGTCTATGCCTTCAAATGCCCTCTTGGGGACTGTAAGCCCCAAAAAACTCAGTATATAGGCAAGACAACAACATCTCTTTCCAGGCGTTTAACAATGCATAAGCAACAGGGCTCCATTAAGGAACATATACTCTCTTCCCACAACCAAACCATCACCAGAGAAATCTTAACAAACAACACAGAAATCATCGATAGATACAGTGACAACAGGCGGCTTGACATCTGCGAGGCACTACACATCAAGAAGTCAACACCAGCAATCAACAGCCAATTAACGTACAACTATATTCTACCCACTTCAAGACTCCGCTCCAATATAGAAACATCAAGAAATATGGGCCAATAGGCCTTCTGCAGTTCTATTGGGACCCGACTTCTACTTCTACAAATCTATACCCAATTTTCCATGTTCTGTGTTTCACCCCACTAATGTATTACATCACCTCACCCAAATGCAGGTATAAGAGCCAATGTTTGTTTCATAAAGCATAAGTTGTGTAGATAAACTAAAGTCTTTGAAAATGTAATAAGTTTTACGAAACGCGCTCAAGTGTCGCGTCAGACTAGAAATAAAGAATGAATTTTGGAGAATTGATTTTTAATTTACCGTCATCAGTAAAAAGAAACATAAGGAAAATTGAGAAAATTCGTGTTAGAATTATTAATCTTACTTTTTCGGTCATATTTAATAACATATATATATATATATATATATATATATATATATATATATATATATATATATATATATATATATATATATATATATATATTAGGGGTACCACCTCTGGTGCAATTGCAGGGACCCACATCCTCGAAGAAGAAAACAAAGAGCATTCAGAGAAGATCTTGTGGATTCTCACTGAATACTTAATTCTTTTCTTCTCCTACCACCCCTATTATTTTTTTGTATGTTTTGTTTTATTTTATTGCAATGCTACAGTTTACAGAGAACACACACACACACACACAAATATATAACAATTAAACAATCAGCGTTCGAAGACCTCGTCCAGCTCCTCGGAGGTTGGGTGCGTACCCAGGATACAGCACGCATTTCCCCTCTGCACTGCGACACTGAGGCGCTGGAATAGGAAACTGGCTGCTCGTGGGTCTCTAGTTTTCCCAATGAGTTCCTCACCAACCTCCTTTAAAAACTTGAGTGCACATTTACCCCAGGCGCCCAGAGTCTCTGAGCCTATCGGCACGAACCTGTAACAACGTTCTAGGTCTCTGTACTTGTGGATTTTCTGGGTCTCCCTGAAGGTGGCTGCCCCACCTCCCTCCGCTGAGCTGTAACGTAAATAGGTATCAGCCAATGTAGATGCACAGGTGTAATCCCATACGACCTGTTTACCTTCCCTCCATGGCTGCAGGGTGACTCCATCTGGGCGTTTTTGGCTGTTGTCAGGTCTGCACAGCTGGGGTTCCCTTTGTGCTGGACACCCAGCTGTAGCCAAACTTCTCTTGATGATGTCATTGACTGCCTCGTGTCTGGCAATCTTTCCCTGTGTCTTACGACAGATGAGACCATGGCTGCCGTATTGGTCTGCCCGTGCCTGGCCGCAAATACACCGGTGCTCGGTGGAGATAGGGGCGGCAAGGCGCAGAGCAACACCAATACTTAGGGCCCGATGATCCAGGCGGGTGCCCAAGGCGGAATTAGGGACTGCCAACAGGAAGTCCCCAGCATGGGGGGCTTGCACAGCTAGGAGACGCGCTCTGTCCTTCTGAGAAGCTACGTCCAGCAATGCTTTGGCGATGTTCTCCACTATGGGGCTATCCCATTTGGCCTGTTTACCGTCGTTTGGACAAGTTGGTCGGGTGTGTGAATTGGCGAGTGTGTCCCACCGACCAGCTCCTTCCACAAATTTGGGATCACGAATCCCAATGGAGTTCCTTAGGTATTCTGGTAGTATTTCCTTCACTAATTCACTTGTAGCACTGGTCGAGGATAAGAATGCCGGCAATGCTAACTGTGTCGCCTTGCGAATACCTATACCCCCGAGTCTAACTGGGAGCGTTGCTTGGTCCCACTGGTCATCTTGCAGGGAGAGGTTTAACACTTTCATAGTTATTGTCTTTAGGAGTGAATCGTATTCCGTTAATTTTGGGCTGTCAAAAGAAGGAGCACACCTGAGGAAATAGGTAAGTCTGGGCAAGGCCAGGCACCTTGTAAGAAGGTACAACGCATCATGAGCATCCAAAGCCCCTATTCGCGCCTCCATCCTCCTCAGGTCTTTAAGCTTTTCTTCGAGGACTACCTCAATGGCGTTCGAGCCCAGAGGTGCCCCTAGCAGCACACTGTCGGTGGGAGCGATCACTTGGGCTCCTGGCAATAAGATTTGTACTGCATTTATGATTGGTTGGTTGGACGAGATGATTTCACACTTTGATGGATTTAGTGTAAGGCCTAACTCCTCTCCCCTAGATTTCACTAGCTGAAGATCTCCTAGCAGGGATTCCTGTGTCCCTGCCAGGGTGCCATCGTCCAGGAACCAGATGTTGAATTCGCTGGACAACCTACTTGTGACCTCCTTAGCTGCCATGCAGAAAAGAAAAGGGGCAAGTGGGTCTCCCTGCTGGACACCTTCTGCGGAAACAACTTCATGTTCCCCAAACAACAGTGTCGATTCCCTACTGTACCCTGCTGAAACGAAAGGAAGTAGACAAGGAAAGCTGGTTCGAACTGCTTCCAGTACCACATCCCTTTTTACCTGGTTGAAGGCATTTTTAAAGTCTAATTTAATTAATGCCTTATTTACTGGGAGGTCCTTGATATAGGCTCGTGCTGCATGAGCTGCTGCTTCACAGCCATGGGGGACACCAAAACCTAGTTGATGGGGTCGAAGCATCGTTGCAGCGTCTATGCTGATTTTTCTGACAGCTGCCCTAGCAACAAGGCGCCGAAGTGTGTTGCCCACGGCAATGGGTCTGACTCCACCATCCTTCTTCTTAAGGGCACAAAGGGATGCTCCGAAGAAGAACGGTTTAATTGTATCTGGGATCAACCCGGAGAGACAGTCGTTGACAAACTTCGTGATCTCTGACAGCAGTGTCTCGGCAACTTCGCCGAGAACTGGGTTTGTCATCTCCTTGAGGTGCTGAGGTCTTACTCCAGTGTATCCCCCTGCTGAGCCTGGTGGAAATGACATGATGGCTTTGTATACCTCTGATGCTTGGAGGAATAGAGGTCCCATGTCTGGGGCATTTGTGTCCCGAGCAGTGGGTTCCCATGGTACTCTGGGAGGGTGCTTCTCTCTCAGTGAGTCGGCAGTTGCTGTATCTCTAGGGGCGATTGTTTCTTCACTGGTAAGTAACCTAATTGCCCCTACTGTGTTGCCCTCTTCAATTTTCTTGGTCACTTGTGTTCCAAGCTTAAAATTATCATTGGAACTCTTGGGTCTTCCACGACGGTTTTTGCGTTGAGGAGGGATGGGGATCAAGTTGTCAGCTCTGGGGAAATTATTTATTGCCCTAGTGACTGATGAGGCTAGTGACTTGCCTCCTCTTGCAGGTACGCCTAAGCAAATATTGCCAAACAGGAGCAAATTATGCCATGCTTTGATGGTGGCTGCAGCATTAAGATTTTCAGACCGTTCATTCACTTTCCTTAGAAGGTCTGTATATTTCCCTGCTGCAAATGGGCGCGCAGCTTTAGGAATGTGGGGAAGAGTTCTGGTGGTGGATGCTTTGATGGCCCCCAGGAGGTCATCTGATGACATGAAGTTTGCTGGGATGTGTGGGGGTGCCGGGGGGCCTGTGGGCCTTCCCTCTCTACAGGTAACGTCCATGAACCCTCACAGCCGTTGTGCTGACGTAGGGTTCCATCGTTTCTAAGGCTGTGAGCTTCCTCACAAACCCGACACGTTCCTCTGAGTCTGGGTCCCCCTCTGGGTGCGCCTCTGGGTACATTGTTCCCAGGACCGTGTTCTTGGCTGAGGGGTTCCTGGTTAGTTGGGGGAGTCCCCTCCGTCCCCCGGGCGGGCTGTGACATAGGCGTGGCGTGGGAGGGTGATCACGGGTGGTGGCGGCAGGGGTAGTTAGCTGTCCCTCGCACTCACCACTCATGTGGGTACTTGTGTCTCCCTCCCTTTTGGGAAGAACCTGAATGCTTGCTGTGACCTGTGCCATATCTGGGTGCATGGAGGGTGACACATCTCTGCAACAGGCACTGTGTGGGCGGTGAATAGGTGGGTGGGAGACGCCCAGCCGCAGGGTGGGTGGGGTGGGATGGCAGGAGGTACAGTGTGCGGTGAGGCCGGCGGGCCGGGAGGGGGTGGGGGTTGACCGGACACCGCTCGCCTTGAGGGGAGAGGGGGGGGGTCTGGGTGACACTTAAACACTGGTACAATTTACTTGTATATCACTGCACAATGGTGAATGAATCATACACTTGTAGACTGACACACTGTGAGCTCCATTAACACTAAACATGATTGCTAATTTCTGTTTTTCTTTTCCAAACATATTTATATAATCACTGGGTGGCACATGGATGACCCCCCCCTCGCCGCACCGCACAACAACACCCCCTCCCCCACACCTTCACTGTGGGAGGCCTACAGGGCGCCGGCGTGGCCCTCACTGCCCTTATATTCCACACTGTAAATTCACCTGTTTTGATCCATTTTTGTTGAGATGGTCCACTCTGGGCACTTGCCGTCCACTCCTGCACCTTCCCAGGATATTCACACAGCACCTTGTGAAGGCTAGGCTCGGTGGCGCCAGGATGTCACTAGGTATGGCTCAGTAAACAACAGAGCCTCCCTCCACGCGTCCGCCCGCCCCGACACCTCCCGTATATATATATATATATATATATATATATATATATATATATATATATATATATATATATATATATATATATATATATATATATATATATATATATAATATGTCTATTGAATATGGCCGCAAATTCTGTATGTTACTATCTTCATGATTTAGGGCTTCTATCCCTCTACTATTTCTTAGCATCAGGGCTTAGCTGAAATAGGAGTTCTCCAAAAACTCATTTTCGTAATTTCGGTGAAGAAAAGAAGTGAATTACTAGAGAATGTATTACACTATTTATAACAATTTCCACAAAGTTTCGAACCTCCATGGTTCTTCTCAGTGAAGGTTTATACAATGCTGGTTGTTTTTTACCCGCACTGGGTCAGGTGTAAGACACATAAAGGTGAAAACATAGGGGAATGCAAAGGGATAAATGTGGGGTGAAAATAAGAACATAAGAATAGAGGTAACTGCAGAAGGCTTATTGGCCCATACGAAGC
>WNGS01045830.1:0-12938 GCA_020271785.1 Procambarus virginalis
GAGAGAGAGAGATACAGAGACCGAAAACACAGAAGAAGAAGAGAATGAACAAAATTAAGGCAGGGGGAGAGAAGACAGAACAGAAACAACAGAAGGGGGAGAGAGAAATGAGAGAAGATGAAGAGAAGGGGAAGAGAAAGACAAGAGAAGAGAAAGACAAGAGAAGAGAAAGACAAGAGAAGAGAAAGACAAGAGAAAGACAAGAGAAGAAAAATATACAAGATAAAATGAAGTGAATACCACAATTGTAAAAAGTATAGGAAGAGAGAAGCTAGAAGAGACAGAAAAGAAGAGGTGTTAGAAGAGAGGAGGAAAGGAGAGATATAAGAAGAGACAAGAAAAATAGGAGAGAAACGTAACAGAAGAAAAAAAAAAAAAAAAAAAGACATTTGTTAGAGGAAATCTTGAGATGATTTCGGGGCTTTAGTGTCCCCACGGCCTGGTCCTCGACCAGGCCTCCACCCTCAGGAAGCAGCCCGTGACAGCTAATTAACACCCAGGTACCTATTTTACTGCTAGGTAACAGGGGCATAGGGTGAAAAACTCTGCCCATTGCTTCTTGCCGGCGCCCGGGATCGAACCCGGGACCTACAGGATCACAAGTCCAGCATGCTGTCCGCTCGGCCTATCGGCTCCCTTGTTTCTTTTCGGTAGTTTCATCATTATTGCAAGTTTTCCCTGAAAAGATATTAAGATAAATTAATATTTAATTATTTGTTTATGTAAATTACACACACACAAACTTTATATATATATATATATATATATATATATATATATATATATATATATATATATATATATATATATATATATATACAAACCAACAAAATCACTAGAGAAAGGGGGTGTGAAGAATAAGGAGAGGGGGAACATGTTCCTGAAAATTGCATACACAAACATAGATTGAGCGAGATCAAAGATACTGTAGTTAAGTCATGTAATACAGCTGCAGATACCAGACATTGTTGCACTCATGGAGACAAAACTTGAAAGATGATATTTTAAATGAGGTCATATTCTCAAGGGGCTACTCAGTTTGGAGACGAGACAGAAAAATAAGGAAAGGCGATAGTAATAAATTCTTATTCAGGTAAGGTACATACATACAAGGTAAGATACAAAAGTTGATGGATTTATAGATAGAGCTAGTACATACAATGCCGAAAGCCACTATTATGCAAAGCGTTTCGGGCAGGAAAAACACCAAGACTAAAACTTAATACTAATTGAGATTAAAGTATAAATTGTGTTAAAAAAAAGAATGGAAAAAAGGGGGGGGGGGAACATTGCAAAAATAAGCAAAAATACAATTTGGTCAACAAAACAGCATTGTTTAAAATAGAAGACATGGGTTGACATTTTGGGGGTGAGGTAGGTTACATTGAGTTAATTAGTTAGTACTTAGTTTTTATCTTAAACTGGTTGGGAGAGGTACAGTGTTGCTGTGCTGGTGAAAGAACACCTAAAGGTAAATTAAATAATGATTGCGAATCCACAAGAAGTTGACATAATAGCACTAGAGATCTGCAATCAGGATGATAAACTTTCCTTAAAGAATTTGACAAACACTTGCTGATAGGACATGAAGTAAATGAGATGTATGTCAAGTTTTGTGAAATATATGATAGGGCACAACAAAATTTATACCTAAGGAGAGATGCAGAACTAGGAAAAGGGGGTTTGTTCAACAGAAATTGCGAGAGGGCGAGACCCAAACACACACAAATGGAATCAATATATAGCAAGAGGCCAAACCCCCAAACATACAAGAGATGCAAAGATGTTAGAAACAGCAGCAGCAGTAAGGAGAGGGACAGAGACCATAAATAAAGTGTGAAAATATACTCGAGTAAATTTTTTTAACTACTCTCGACAGTGAAGAAAAACAAATATTCAGACGATTTGTGTTAGAATCATTAATCTTACACTTTCGGTCATATTCAACAACACAAATATATACACACACACACACACACATTCCTGTTGCTGTAGCAGGTGAAGAATTAGTTGTCATCTGGATTTTTCTGAGTTTCGGAGTTTCCGAGATATTTTCTATTTTGATAAAGTGAAAAATTTGGTTTGTCTTCCGAATGCACCATATTGGTAAATTTTTTAATAATCTTAAAAATAGTAAATGCCACTATTTTTGCAAAATCATTACAAGATCTATTATTCTAATAAGGGTTTGATAAAATACAGTAGAATGCCTACTGGTTTTACCTGTAATAAGGTTTGATACAGATGATAATGGATATATTGAAATGTTTTTATTGTTAAGAAGCACTTTTTTAAAGAGTATTTTGTAATGAGTAGCTCTGAAAATCAGATTACAGATAATGCTACATAATACACTTCATGTGTGTATATGTTACAACAAGCGAGGTATACAGTATAATGGTATTTATGAGCAAGATGTAATTGTGTCTGACACTGTTAAATTATAAACCATTGTAAACAATTTGTTCACTTTCAAAACTTGGGTAATTACGTATGACAGTGTTAGACAACTGAGGAAGAATTGAAACAGAAATTTCCTTAAGTACTTTCATATTTCAATAATACATCTTCAGAAGGAATCATTCCTCCTGAAGTTGTATTATTTAAATATGAAAGTACTTATGGAAATTCCTGGTTCAATTCTTCTTTCGCGGTCTGACACTGTCACATTTTTCACCACATGTTAATTTCCGTGATTTACACACAAATACATATACACATATATATATATATATATATATATATATATATATATATATATATATATATATATATATATATATATATATATATATATATATGCATATAAATAAAAAAAACATGAAAATTTTACCTTGCACCTAGATCCACCAAGCCTGTATGGTGTGCGTTTCAGTACTTCGGGAATCTGGAACGATCTGGAATCTCTTATCTGCAATGAAACAATACATATTATTGCACTTACCAAAACATGGATGAATGTAGAAAATAGAGAACTATTAGCTGAATATCAAATAAATGAATTTAATCTATTTCACACAGATAGATATATTAGACCGTGTATGTTAGGTAATATTTGAAATGTAGTCTCAAAAAGACTACATTTCAACAGAAACGTGCCACACACCAGTCATAAGACTGAACCTCGTCGAGGCCAAACGTCTAAATGAGAGCATGAACGAGTAAGAAATAATTTTTTAACACCAGGCATCATACACACACTGAATGCACCTGCAGACACACAACAAGCACTATCAACATAGCAAAGAATACTCCATAAAAAAATCATTAAATTATTGACCAACATGAGAGAGGGTTAGCCAACATGAGAGGGTTGTATTGATTGCCTGAAAATATTTAAATTGTTTAATGTACTGAATGGCATTTTTCAAGTTACAACATTTTTTTTAATTACTCTCCATACACTTGCACTGCTCGGCCTTGCCTCTCCATACACTAGCACTGCTCGGCCTTGCCTCTCCATACACTAGCACTGCTCGGCCTTGCCTCTCCATACACTAGCACTGCTCGGCCTTGCCTCTCCATACACCAGCACTGCTCGGCCTTGCCTCTCCATACACCAGCACTGCTCGGCCTTGCCTCTCCATACACCAGCACTGCTCGGCCTTGCCTCTCCATACACCAGCACTGCTCGGCCTTGCCTCTCCATACACCAGCACTGCTCGGCCTTGCCTCTCCATACACCAGCACTGCTCGGCCTTGCCTCTCCATACACCAGCACTGCTCGGCCTTGCCTCTCCATACACCAGCACTGCTCGGCCTTGCCTCTCCATACACCAGCACTGCTCGGCCTTGCCTCTCCATACACCAGCACTGCTCGGCCTTGCCTCTCCATACACTAGCACTGCTCGGCCTTGCCTCTCCATACACCAGCACTGCTCGGCCTTGCCTCTCCATACACAGCACTGCTCAGCCTTGCCTCTCCATACACCAGCACTGCTCAGCCTTGCCTCTCCATACACTAGCACTGCTCAGCCTTGCCTCTCCATACACCAGCACTGCTCGGCCTTGCCTCTCCATACACCAGCACTGCTCGGCCTTGCCTCTCCATACACCAGCACTGCTCGGCCTTGCCTCTCCATACACCAGCACTGCTCGGCCTTGCCTCTCCATACACCAGCACTGCTCGGCCTTGCCTCTCCATACACCAGCACTGCTCGGCCTTGCCTCTCCATACACCAGCACTGCTCGGCCTTGCCTCTCCATACACCAGCACTGCTCAGCCTTGCCTCTCCATACACCAGCACTGCTCGGCCTTGCCTCTCCATACACCAGCACTGCTCAGCCTTGCCTCTCCATACACCAGCACTGCTCGGCCTTGCCTCTCCATACACCAGCACTGCTCGGCCTTGCCTCTCCATACACCAGCACTGCTCAGCCTTGCCTCTCCATACACCAGCACTGCTCGGCCTTGCCTCTCCATACACCAGCACTGCTCAGCCTTGCCTCTCCATACACCAGCACTGCTCAGCCTTGCCTCTCCATACACCAGCACTGCTCGGCCTTGCCTCTCCATACACCAGCACTGCTCAGCCTTGCCTCTCCATACACCAGCACTGCTCGGCCTTGCCTCTCCATACACCAGCACTGCTCGGCCTTGCCTCTCCATACACCAGCACTGCTCAGCCTTGCCTCTCCATACACCAGCACTGCTCAGCCTTGCCTCTCCATACACCAGCACTGCTCAGCCTTGCCTCTCCATACACCAGCACTGCTCAGCCTTGCCTCTCCATACACCAGCACTGCTCAGCCTTGCCTCTCCATACACCAGCACTGCTCGGCCTTGCCTCTCCATACACCAGCACTGCTCGGCCTTGCCTCTCCATACACTAGCACTATAGCCAGCACTAGAATCTAATAATATAATAAAATATAAGTGTTTACTTACGATAATATTTGCATGAAGCGTTTGTCCTCTGTCCGCTGACTGCACTGACGACAAAATGGCCGCACTGTTGATCTGGCGTCGACGACGCTGTGACGTCACGGGTGAGGGCAGCAATGCGCATTTCGTCCCTCGACCCTTAATCATTCCCTCGTATATTTTATTTTATTTTTATTTTATTTTATTTATTTATTTATATACAAGAAGGTACATTGGGTTTGTGAGAATACATTGAATAGGACAGTTTTTCCAATCTTGTAAAGCCACTAGTACGCACAGCGTTTCGGGCAGGTCCTTAATCTAACAGATAATTTTAAGTAGGTAATTTCTATCAGAATTGATAAATGATAAATACATTACAAGAGAAAAATGAGATGAGAGAGCTTAGTAAGTATATTAAAGCACATTGTTATATTAAAGCTCTAATTGATTAGATTGAACAGCTTGATTGGAAATTAACAAGATTAATAGACACCATACAGCAGATTGCCAGCACATATAAGACAGCAATGAACACAATGGTAAAGATGTTCAGATTGGGTACATAAAGATTGGGAGACTGGGTAGCAATAGATACAGATAAACAAGAATAATAAACACCATACAACAGATTAGCAGCACATATATATAATTGGCGAGACAATTACTTATCATTTACTTATCTTAGTTAGCAAATAGGGGATATTTGGCTAAGATTTCTGGTAGCAGATCATTTTGAATGAAATATTTAAACATCTATAGAACATTTATTATAAAATTGTCTCTGAATTCAATTCAATTCAATTGAAGTCTTTTGGCACTCCATCACATAGTGACAGAGTGTGTGCTTGTTGACCCAGTTTACATTTTGTTAGGTCTACATCAGCAGATAATTAGAAATCCTAGAGAGAGTTGTAACACAGTTTAAGCCGAAGAGTAGTAACATCTAGAAGTCTGCTGATTTTATTGGATGATCCATAGATGTGTGGCTCCTCTTGCATGATAGTATGATGATAGATGGAATTACTGGTGTCAATTTCACTTTGCCTCAGATCTACAAGATCTTGTTGAAGTTCTCGGTGTACTTCTGCTCTCAGATTGCTCATTGACAATCCAAGGTTACACTCAACGGCTCCTTTAAAGGCAGATTCTTTGGCTAACTTATCAGCTCTATCATGCATTCGGAGGCCAACATGAGATGGAGACCACATGAAATGGACTCTGTTACCATCCTTAATAATTTTGTTGTATTAGTGTCTAGCTTCGGACACGAGCATGTTACAGTTATGTCCTAAAGAGTTGAGAGCATTTAAGGATGATAAGGAGTCACTTACAATTAATGTATCAAGTTTGGAGACTTGTACACATTTCAGTGCAAGGAGCAAGGCAAATAGTTCAGTCTGAAGGGTAGAGGCCCAGTTGTTTATACGGACTCCTCACTCAAAGTATAGGCCATCGCCCATTGTCAGAACAACTGCACTTCCAGTTGCACCCGTGGTGCGGTGTAGGGAACCATCAGTGTATATGATTTGAGAGAGAGAGAATGTTCTGTGGACAGAGCATCAATATGGCTTAAGGCGTTGAGCTTTGCCTCAAGACGAAGCTTGGGCTGATCTCTAATTTGCTTCTTGGGAGGAAAGGGAGGGATTAAACCTGGAAAGAGTGTAACCTCCCACGGTGCAGGAAAGTGTCGTTGTTGTTTCTCTTGGTACAAATCATGAACCCCATACATTCTGAGTTGAGTTCCAGCTTTTGTTATCCATTTGGAACAATGCTGATCTTCAATAAAGAAATTCTGGCGGGCTTCTGTGCAAGGACTAGGATGAGTTAGCCTAAGCATTTTAATACTAATTTGACAGTTAATTTCAGTAACACGATCAACAACGCTCGGAATATTAAGTTCCTTTCTCATATTAAGTATCTTTGTGGTACGAGGGCACCCAAGGATTATCCAAGGATTATTATATCATCAAGGCTTCGTTCTGCAATTTTTCAAGCCCTCCAAGCTTTCTTTCAGGCATCAAAACAAGCAGAGGTGCAGCATAATCCACTAAAGATCTGATGTATGCAAGGTACATCATTTTGACAATTCTGACATTGGCACCATAGCCTGAGTGATAACCTGCAACAGCCTTGAGAACTCGGAGCCTCTCTTTATACTGACGACAGAGTCTGAATACAACAGGACCATACAGTGGCACCTCAAGGCCAAGGTATTTGAATCTGTTTACATAGTCAAGCTGGGAGCCATCAGACAGTTGCATCTTGCGAACAGTTCCTCCCTGCCTGGGTGGGCGCCGATTTAGTATCTTTGTTTTCTCTGCTGAGATAATTAAACCTAGGTTCTGACATGAGTCTAATACAGAGTTAAGAGTGTTCTGCATGATAGCATACCCAGTGGTGTGTAACATTATATCATCAGCATACCCAGTGGTGTGTATCTATATCATCATCATACCCAGTTGTGTGTATCATTATATCATCAGCATACCCAGTTGTGTGTATCAATATATCATCAGCATACCCAGTTGTGTGTATCAATATATCATCAGCATACCCAGTGGTGTGTATCATTATATCATCAGCATACCCAGTGGTGTGTATCATTATATCATCAGCATACCCAGTGGTGTGTATCATTATATCATCAGCATACCCAGTGGTGTGTATCATTATATCATCAGCATAGCTATAATGATGTGGACGTTGGGTTTGCTCGGTACAGAGTTTAACAGCGTGTTTATTAAGATATTAAATAAGGTAGGACTGAGGACACCTTCCTGTGAGGTACCTAGTTCGAAGTCTCTTGTTATCATTAATAACTTTGTTGTATTTGTGCCTAGCTTCATACACGTGCATGTTACAGTATGTCTTAAAGACTTGAGAGCAATTAAGGATGATAAAGAGTCACAATTAATGTATAAGTTTAGAGACTTGTACACATTTCAGTGCAAGAAGCAAGGAAAATAGTTCGGATTGAAGGGGGGTAGAGGCCCAGTTGTTTATACGGACTTCCCACTCATAATATAAGCTTTTGATACAGTGCCACATAAAAGACTGATTAAAAAGATAGAGGTTCACTATATTGTGGATTCTATATTAAGCTGAATTAGGGCATGGCTATACCAAAGGAAACAAAGATTTAGAATCAATGGAGTTAAGTCGCAACACATGGTTTTACACATGGCCGTTCATGTTTAACAAATTTGCTCTCTTTTTATTCCAGCATAGTTGAGGCAGTTGATAGTGGTAAGGATTGTGATGTTGTGTTCCTTGACTTTAGCAAAGCTTTTGATACAGTGCCACATGAAACAATGTTGACCTTCAATAAAGACATTCTGGAGGGCTTCTGTGCAAGAGTTAGGATGAGCTAGCCTTAGCATTTTTATACCAATTTGGCAGTTAATTTCAGTAACACGATAAACAACGCTCGGAATATTAAGTTCCTTCCTCATGTTAAGTATCTTTGTGGTACGAGGGGCATCCAAAGATTATCTTCAAGGCTTCGTTCTGCAAGTTTTCAAGCCCTTTAAGCTTTCTTTCAGTCATCAAGGCAAGCAGAGGTGCAGCATAATCCACTAAAGATCTGATGTATGCAAGGTACATCATTTTGACAATTGTGACATTGGCACGATAGCCTGAGTGATAACCTGCAACATCTCCAAGAGGGCTTATGGAGCCTCTCATTATACTGACGACAGAGTTTGAATACAAAAGGACAATACAAGGCAAATTTTAAGGTATTTGAATCTGTTAACATAGTCAAGCTGGGAGCCATCAGACAGTTGCATCTTGTGAACAGCTCCTCCCTGCCTGGGTGGACACCCGTTTAGTATCTTTGTTTCCTCTGCTGAGATATGACTAAACCGAAGCCCTGACATGAGACTAATACAGAGTTAAGAGTGTTCTGCATGTTAGCATAACAAGTAGTGTGTAACATTATATCATCAGCATACCCAGTAGTGTGTATCATTATATCATCATGTATGATGATACATGATACAAGGAGGTTTAAATTGATCGATCGAACGATCTAAATTGGGTACTGAAATATGGTCAAAAGATTGGCGGATGCCGTTTAATACTGACAAATGTAAGGTTTAAAGGATAGGTAATGACGATAGATCGAGTTACAAGATATAAGCGAGATGCATGCATGGTGCTGAGATTGTGAAGTCGAATTATGAAAGGGATCTGGGAGTTATGATTAGTAAGAATTAAAAAAAAATCAATGAATAAATGTTCGTAATAAGGCAAACAGAACACTGGGATTTATGTATTGAAACATTAGTAATAATTAAGATATCGGTTCATTGTTCTTCAGATATATCTTGCTCTGGGTAGGCTCCATTTAGATATATATGCACTTCACTTTTGGTCACAGTATATCCACAGCATGGATATAAATATACTAGAATGCGTCCAGCGGAGGATAACAAAGTTAATACCCCAAAATAGAAACCTGTCATATGAAGAAAGATTGTCAAAGCTTAAATTACATTCTCAAGAAAGACAAAGAATTATAGCTAGGTGACATATGTGGTTTATGTTTTTGTTGATTTGTTTCTATATTTTCATAAATAAAGCATGCTTACTGTCTTATTCCAAGTTTTACGACAATTTTACAAGGTTTAAAATATAAAGCTCAATATATTTCAGCTTTTTTATACAGGAATTATACGTTAATATAACCTTATAATAACGTAACGATGTCGTGTAAATAACGTTATATTGACGACATATAAATGTTATATTTATGTTATAAGAACGTAAATTGGATAGGTTTACATACAGTAAACAAAAAAAACGAAATGTTGACTGAAAATTGTTTATTTTTATATATAAAGCATGAAAACATTATAATTCCATAGCATTTACTATTATTTTTAAATTTTTACATAAATCTTAAAAAACTGTGTCTCAAGAATACATGTTTTTAGTTATATCTAGTGGTTTAACCCTTAACATGCTCGGGGTCTAATATACTGCTATCCGCACAGGCGCATGTCATTTTGAAAAAAAAAAAAAATTTTTTTTTTTGCTAATCTGTTAAGTTTCGTTCACTGATCACGGGAAAAATAAAAAAAAATTCTATTGTACTTACTTTTGTTGCAATAGAGCCGTAAAGTTGCGTGGTGACGTCACACTCTGCATGTTCGCTCATGCAGTACACGCCCCGGAGGCGTTGCGCGGTGTCCCGCAACAGCCAGAGTTGCCACAAATATATTTTCGCGCTATTTATTTACAATGTCTAGGCGCATTTTATCCATTTATTTTGCACTAAATATGTTTCAAATAATGTTTGAACATATTTTGTATCAATAATTGTTGCATATTTGAGTATACACAGGCGCACACATCTGTTTTCAATTACGGCAATATAATATGTCATTACAGTCTATTATATTGTATGTTCTGCTTATATTTCTATATATTTACACACACGCACACGGTAACTGCTTATATGTTTACATATTTACACACTCGCACACGCTGTACACACTTTGCAGCACACTTAGAAGTTTTCTAGACTGTGGTAGTCATTGAAGCACTTGACAGCACATAATGGGATACCACACGTTTCACACCATGTTTGTACAAGCTTCCGTTTCTTGTCTCTACGTGTCGTTGTTTTACACACCAAGCAATCACGTTGGCCTATTGGACGCGTCTTAGCTGGTGGCAAATACTCGAGTCTGTGAGCTAGGAAGCCTTCAGTGTGAGCGAGGCGTGGAGTACCAGCATGCTGCAACAGTGGGTTTATGATGGGCCGCTGAATCCCTGGGACATCTTTCGCAAACTTTCCTAATAACTGTATTGCAGCATCAAATACAAAGTCACGGAAAGTGGGCTTACGTCCAGTCCTCACAAGGTACATGTTGAAACAGTTCAGCATGCTCATGTCCACAAGATGGAAGAACACTTTTTTCGTCCACCTACATGTCTTCCGCACACACTCTGCAGTGCCAATCATCATGTCTGATTTATCAATCAACCGCATGTTGATATTATAGTCTAAAACACAGTCTGGCTTATATAGTGGTGCGTTTGTTTTATGGCTCACTTTCCCACTGTTCACCATTGTTCCATCATGAATTGTTGTCAACAAGTTCACCTCTCGTTTGTCTTTCCACCGAACTGACAGAATTTGATCACATTTCCTTCTCTGACACTCACCAACTGCAATGTCGGTGTCAAACACAGGCATTTCCCTTCGTTGTGGCTTTACTGTACCAACCAATCCGGTTCTATTTTCTAGCAAGAACCGAGCTAGCAAGGGACTTGTATAGTAATTATCCGTGTATAAAATGTGTCCCTTGTTCATCCACGGAGCCATGATGGTCTTCACTACACTACCCGAGAATCCATGTTCGTCGTTACCGGGAATGTCTACATCACTAGCCGAGTACAAAATCATGTGTAACACGTATCCTGTCTCACAATCACAAAGAACAAAAAATTTCAGGCCAAATCGGTTTCGTTTTGAGGGAATGTACTGTTTGAATGGAACACGTCCCTTGAAAAGTACAAGAGATTCATCAACCACCAGCTTCTGTGCTGGTACGTAAAAATCTCTGAATTTTCCAATAACATCGTTCATGTAGTGCCTCACTCGCCACAGTCTATCATCAGGTGTTCGGTCCTGAACACTTCCAAAATGTAGACACCTGAGGAGTATCTGAAACCTGTCTCGTGACATATATTTACCGAATAAAGGTGTTGGCATTGTATGGTCCTTGCTCCAATAGTCACTTATTGCATGTTTGTGACAGTGCTTCATCAACAAACAGAGTGCCAAAAACACGTACATTTCCGCAACTGTGGTATTTTTCCAACGCTGCAGTCGGGAAAATTCCGAGATTTCCCTCTCAATCAGGTAAGCAGCATGCAGGTTCGTTTGGTGTACAATGTATTCCATGAGTGGTTCATCATAGAATGCTGTAAAATATTCCATCTCAGCCATGTCCTCACCTTGATTAGGGAAAAGGTTTGTAATCCCTACATCTGTATCGTCAAAGTGAGGAATATTTGGAATAAAATCTTCACCATCACTCCACTCAAGTACACCAGGCGTCCTGCGAGATGCAGATGAAAGACGGCGACCAGGAGCTGAATACCGTCTGCGAGAAGCACGGCGGCTACGTGCACGTGAGGTGGGTGCACCTAAGGTGGGTTCTGGTGAGGTGGATGCACGTGAGGTGGATGCACGTGAGGTGGGTGCAGTGAGGTGGGTGCACGTGAGGTGGATGCACGTGAGGTGGTGCACGTGAGGTGGGTGCACGTGAGGTGGGTGCACGTGAGGTGGGTGCACGTGAGGTGGATGCACGTGAGGTGGATGCACGTGAGGTGGATGCACGTGAGGTGGATGCACGTAAACACGAGGGTCTTGGTCCCTCATGTGGTGCCATGCGGTAGCGCTTGGCTGGGCGAGATGCTGCTGACGCGACAATTTCTCGCCCAGTTACACCACTGGTACCAGCCACAGGCTCAATAAAACTGTGATCTGAGTCACTAAACCCAGAAAAGGAGTCACCTCCCTCTGACTCGTCATCCTCAAACAGATAATATCCACAGGAACTGTGAGGTCGTGGTAGAACTGGGGTAGAAACTGGGCGAGGAGGCAAGGGTGAGGGTAGAGGCCTCGCCTTGGCATGGCGAGAATTCTCACTCTCACTGCTGCTGCTACTATCACCCGACAACTGTGTATAATCCTCGTCGTTGTCAGAATCATCAAACACACTTTCCTCACCTTCAGAAAATAATTCGTGGGCTATTTGCTCTGGGGTGAGGGATTGCGTGGTGCGTGCCCGTGAGGCGTTTGACCGTGCGCTCGCCATGGTGACCGTCGCTAAACTGAGGCCTCCCAGGCCTTTGGAGCGTGAGCGGGAATTTTTTTCAAAATGGCCGCTGTTTACTATAGCCCGTGGGCAGCGTATGGGAACCCCAGATACCCGGCGGGACATTCAAATCGTGCGCGGTACCCATACACTTCTTAAGAAGTGAAGCGCAGTTTACTGGTAAAACGCCTAGCACTTCATAGGAAGTGAAGCGCACTTTAAGGGTTAAAGAAAAG
>WNGS01045845.1:0-10346 GCA_020271785.1 Procambarus virginalis
GGGGAAGTGGTTCATATAGCTTAGGCTATCACTTCCTTATGTCCGGTCGTGATGGTCAAGCGGTTAAGGCGCCCTGTAGTTACCAGTTGCTTTGCTCCTGGGAGTAGGGTTCGAGTCACTTCTGGGGTGTGAGTTTTCAGTGCATCTAGTCCTGGGGACCATCAGGCTTGTTTGCTTTGTGTTCCTCACGTGTGCCCCAAAAATGAGGTGATTTGATAAAATGCTATGCCCAAGATAACCATCCAGGTGCCGGCGGGGAAGGGGTTCAATAGCTTAGGCTATCACTTCCTTATGTCCGGTCGTGATGGTCAAGCGGATTAAGGCGCCTGTAGTACCAGTTGCTTTGCTCCTGGGAGTATGGGTTGAGAGATTTTGCTGTTTCCCTGTGGTTGGCCGCCCACCTGCTTGATCATATATATATATATATAGATTATATATATATATATATATATCTATATATATTATATATATTATTCTATATATATTATATATATATATAATTATATATATATATATATATATATATATATATATATATATATATTATATATATATATATATATATATATATATATATATATATATATATATATATATATGTATGTGAGATTTTTTAAATGATATAATTAACATGCGGCAACATGGCATTAATCTTGACTCTGAACGATATATATTGAATCTACAGATCAACAATCACTCATATGGGAAAAAATCTCTACACTGACTGGTTTACCTACGCGAGTCAGTCTACACACAAAATATATCTATATACATCTACATGTGTGGTTCTGTGTATAACATACACCCTCACGTCACAACGCAGACAGTCACCTTGACGTCAGTACAGACAGCTGCCTTTCAGCTTGCGTCCCTCGCCTGGCAGGCACTATGGGACAACACAGCTGTTACCAGAATTAACATCAGTCCTGAGACTCTGTAACTACATTACATTATAATGAGTACTCACGTTACCACTCTCTTTACCTTCACTCCCCGGTCACAACCTCACTTGCTGAGGCACTGAAGCTGAAGAACACCTAGCTCGCTCCCACGTGAGTCGACTAGGTGTGGCCCTAGGGTGTGGCCAGGGAATGTGTCCAAGCGTGGCCCAAAGGGGAGGCCAAGGTATGTGACCAGGACATGTGGCCACCGCGTGGCCCTAAAGGGGTGGCCATGAGGAGCGCGAGGCGGTTGTTGCGCCTCGCGGGAACGCTGGTAGGCTCGGTTACATTACTAATTGCAGGAGGGATATCTGAAGTAAATGTGTATGTGGCACCAATTGTATATAACATGCTACTGGGGCTGGATTTTATGAAAAGTCAGGGCATCAGCGTGGCCTTGGCCAAATCCCAGATGATAGGACAAGGGCAAAATATTCATATGCAGTTTGGACGGGAAGGTACACCTAACCCCAGCCTTAACCCTTGCATAGCTAAAGTGGCAGTGTCTCAATACACGGTCATCCCACCGTGTTTGGTCGCGAACGTCACATGTGACCTGGACAATAATATGCCCCAATACATAGGGGAACCCTTGGACGATGGAAGCGTGCCAGTAATTCTCACACTGTACCAGAAGGGAAAAACCTTGAGAATCTGTGTACTTAATGTAACAGACCGGAATATCATATTGAAGAGACAAATGCATGTGGCCAATGCAGAGGCGGCCTGGGAGGTTTTACCCAGTTCTAGTCCAGCGGTGGCTGTAAGGTCGGTAGGGGAGGCACCAAAGGAAACCCATGGCAACCTACCCACCCGTATGGTTAGCATGTTACAGGACATAGAAGAAACCCTGACAAGAGAACAGGTGAGCCAACTGACCCACTTGTTATTGACATATCAAGACGTCTTTGCGGCAAGTGAATTTGATCTGGGATCTTTTAATGAAGTATCCCATCACATCAACACAGGCAATGCCAGACCTGTGAAACCAACCCGTCCTCTTAAAAAGAACGTCACTTTTGGCTCGTTTGCGCGATATGGCCAAATTTGGACGTAATTTGAAATGAAATCGACTCACAAAAGTGACGTTCTGTTCCGTTTTCTATTTGAGTCGTCCGGCGTACGCGCAGAGCTTATGAGAGGACACTTTAAATTAACGTTTTTCATAACGTTTTGAAACTTTATGAGAATTTCCTGCCCACCTAACCTATCAGAGGACCCTTAACTTACTGTTGTTGAAAAAAAATCCAAATTTATTTTCATATTTTTTTCATTTTGAAATTACGTCCAAATTCGGCCATACGGGCAAACGGCCAAAAGCGACGTTCTTTTTAAGAGGACAGGTTGGTGAAACAGAAAATACGGCGAACACCCGCATGTTTTTCACAGGAGGAAAAAGGACACCTTCAACGAATGCTTCATGCAGGTATTATCCAACCGTTAATGTCTGAGTGGACATCGACACCAGTTTTAGTGAAGAAAAGGGATACCTTGGTTCGATGGTGTGTGGACTAACGTGAACTGAACTCCCGTACCATAAAAAATGTGTACCCGCTTCCCCTAGTTGATGAATGTCTGGACACATTAGCAGGGAACGAATGGTTCAGTAAATTAGACGAGAATTCAGCATACTATTAGATCAAGGTAGCCGAGAAAGATCGGAAAAAGACGGCACTTATCACCAGGTATGGTTTGTTTGAATTCAAGAAAATGGCTTTCGGCCTTTGTAATGCTCCAGCTACCTATGCCAGAGTCATGAATTTGGTGTTACGAGAATTAAATTAGGGAACCGTGCTAGCCTTTTTGGATGATATCCTAGTGCTAGGCGAGTCTTTTCAGAGTCACTTCTCCAACCTGGAACAAGTCTTTGAAAGATTCAGGAGATATGGCCTGCGCCTTAAGCCACAAAAATGTGCCCTGTTTAAGAAGCGTGTCGAATTCTGGGGTAGAATAGTTAGTCGGACAGGGCTAAAATTGGGAGGCAGTAGTGAGCACTGCAATAGAGGCAGTGGTGAGATGGCATACCCCTAGGTCATCCAAAGACGTGGAACGATTCTTAGGATTAGCCAACTACCACAGGGCCTGTATAAAAGGATTTGTGGAGCTAGCGTTCCTCCTCTATATGTATTAACCGGAGTAAACAAATTTTATTGGGGAAGCAAGCACCAAGAGGCCTTTGCGGCTATCAAGACGGCTTTGACTACGGCTCCTGTTTTGGGACTACCCAATGGACAGGACCCATATAACCTGGATACCAATGCCTCTGATTAAGCAATAGGTGTGGAGCTGCTACAGGTTCAGAAGGAACAGGAAAAAGTAATTGCTAAGCCAGCTTTGCATTATCCACAGAACCAAGAAGGTATTGCACTACCAGAAAGGAGTTATTGGCAGTCGTTAGGTTCACCAGGTTTTTTCGGCATTATCTCTAGGTCCGGCCTTTTACTGTTAACACTGATCATGGCAGTTCGGTATGGTTGACTAGGTTCAAGAATCCCCAAGGCCAATTTGCTCGTTGGTTGGAAGAGCTAAGTCAGTTTGACTTAAAGATCCAACACAGGGCGGGAAACAAACACACCAATGCGGACTCATTGTCAAGGGAAGGGGACACCCAGCAGTTATGCACACACTTTTGTCATGACATCCCCGTACAAGACATGCTGTGCGGAGCCTGTTTTTATTGTCTCAGGGCACACCAGAACTGGGCAACGTTTCAAGAAGCAGTAGACGACGTAGTCCCACTAGCTACAAGGTCGTTTGATTGTGCGTGTAGTGTTCAGGCTCGGGCGACAGTCAGACACAGCACCAAGTACCAAGCCTCCTTCTCCAGACTGGTGGTCGGAAAACAACAACTTGGTTGTATGTCCATGGGACCCGGGGGTAAGGATCAAAGAGAGTTAGAGGACACATCAGGCAAGGGACGGGATGCAGTCCTCCTAAAGGCAGTAAATATTCAAATTATCACCAGGACCACAGCAGACAGATACGGAATGCCTCTACTTGAGTTGCAAGAGCAGACGGAGGAAGGCCCAGACATGAGTATGGTGAGAGCATGGGTAGGAGGCCATCATCCTACAGAAAGTGACCTATTCGGAGCCAGCCCCGCCATGAAATATTACTGGCTAAACAAAGAGGTCTGTATTTTTTAGAATGCCCTTTGGTGGTGACATAAGGTAGATCAGGACGGAGCGGCCCAAAAACTTTTATTCATCCATAATAGCTTGAGACATGAAGTATTGAGTTTATGCCATGATATACCCGACATGGGCCATCAAGACAGGAATCGTACAATGGAGAGTCAAATCAAGATATTTTTGGTACGGGCTAACAACCCAGGTTGCTAATTATGTGGCCTCATGCCACCTCTGCAGTATAAACAAAAAAGCATCCAAGTCCAGCAGGCATGAGTTACTCAAGTACCATGCGGGTGCACCAATAGAGTGTACACCTGGACTTTTTGGGACCACTGCCCAAGACCCGGAGGGGCAACGAATACCTCTTGGTGATGGTAGATAAATTTACCAAATTGATCGAGTGCGTACCACTACCATCCCAGACTGCAGAGGATACGGCTAGAGTGGCGCTCGACGGATTCTTCACCCGGTTTGGGTATCCTTTTGAGATATTTACCGATCAAGGGAGAAACTTTGAGAGTGACTTGTTTACTAAACTTTGCGAGATGATGCACATCCACAAAGCTCGTACCACAGCATAAAAGCCGTCAGCAAATGGCCAGGTAGAAGTGTAGAACAGGACCATCATGGATGCATTGCGGTGTTATGCCAGTTCTCAACATGACAGTTGGGATGTCTGCGTTCAATACATAGCGAGGGCAATTAGGTCCAGAGTGAATCGACAGATCGGATTCACCCCTAATAAATTAATGCTTGGCCGAGAAAGTAACCAGCCAATAGATCTGATGTATCCCTGGTAGAGGCAAACTGAAATAGGTGACCTGGTTTACCTGCTGGATACCACGCAGGTAAAGGGGCAGAGCAAGAAACTATCGCCGCAATGGAAGAGCCCGGGATCATAATTCATGAATTTTCATCTTGTTTATTCAGGGTTAAACTCCAGCGTGACCTCACGACAGATTAAAGAAATGTAAGGACCATATATGTCCAGACTGGGTGATTAGATTTAAGCAGCACATGGTGCAGGTTCCGGAAACAGCATCATTACCGTAAGAAGATCTTTATTGTATATGTAGGCGGGCATATGACGGAAAATTTATGGTGCAGAGTGGTTGTGTGGAGGCTGTGTGGGAGCAACCGTTGTAAATATACATTCTAAGCCTGAGTATATATGTCCATAGTGTAAGAACACACGCCGGGAATAGTTTAATTAAATGCCCTCCTTACTGTTACGACACT
This sequence comes from Procambarus virginalis, assembly GCA_020271785.1. Taxonomy (NCBI): domain Eukaryota; kingdom Metazoa; phylum Arthropoda; class Malacostraca; order Decapoda; family Cambaridae; genus Procambarus; species Procambarus virginalis. The sequence goes on from WNGS01045845.1 coordinate 5,312, forward strand.
GTTCATTACAGACCTACATGCCGACAACACCATGTGAACTAAGGTTTCATCTTCCGATTACACCGACTACGAATTGGAACACAAACAAATGGAGCCAGGGGTTCCAGCAAGGGCCCAGGGCACGACTATTTTTTCAAGATGGATCATTTTATCAAAGTTTTTTGAAAATCAGTCCAATTCAAGTCAAATGGAACTTCCAGGGGAGGTAGCACCTATGCTCACGGGAATCATGGGCACAGGAGTCCCAACAGACTCCATCTCTAGCTGGGAAACGAGCTGCCCAGCGAATCTATATGCTTGGGAGGGCCCGCGAGGCTCCACAGGTTTATTTCGGGCGCCCTCAACTTGGGATGTGGCTTTTTTCGATAGCCATTTCAGGGTCAACGACACCCCTTCTTCTTCACCTTCTAGTGTGTGGTCTGGTCAACATACTTTAGCCACGTTATTGTGACTCATCGCCTGCATATGGATAAAAGGTGTTCTTAACATAGATACCATGGAAAATCTTAAAAAGAAAATAGTAAATCTATTATATATTTTGTATCATTATATACTGTAATGCAATTTTCATTGCATGAATATGTGTAACTTGCTATCAGGCCACTTGTGTTCCAAATATATAAACTGTCATTATAAATAGAACAGATAAGCATGCTTACTAAGGAGTTTTGTGTCTTTTCATATCTACCATTAATTCCTGAAGTACAGAAAATGACAATAGCAATAAACAAGTACCCGGGAGTTAGGCAACTGTTGTGGAGTTGCATCCTGGGGAGGGTCAGTAGTTGGACCATGGGGGGGTGCTCGATATAAGCTTAAGGAATATAGATATACACAGGCTTCTTCTCCCTGACAAAATGAATTGTATAATCTATATATCTGTCTGTATCTCTATCTTACACATAATGTGTTGCAATCGACTTGAGAATGGTATAGGACGGACCGAAACGTCGTCGTCCCTTCACCTTCTAGTGTATGGTCTCATCAACATGTGTTGCAGCATTAGAAATTTCACAATATGCTTTATTTGTTTAACAAATATAAAATCTTACAACAAGTGTGAGGTATAAGCGTGAGGGCTTGAAAGAAGTACGGTACAGTACAGTATACTGTACTGTAATTACCAATTTTTGATGCTACTACCTGGGGTGATGTGCAAGTCTGCTGTCAACCACTAGCACCACGTGCCAGGTCCAAGAGCCTATTTTGAAGAGCATTAGACTTGGTCAAACACTGTTTTTAGAAACATTTTTCTAGGCAAGTAGACTGGGGTCCCATATCATCATCTAGAGCGTATTTGTTTTTATATTGTTTCCTATTTCATTTTCAGTGCTCGCGCATAAAATTTCTTTTAGGTCATCTACCTGACATATCCGACCAGGTTAAATTAACTATAATTATTTCCATTTATCTACCACAGGAATAATAGGGATAATGCCTCCCACCATTGGACAAAATTACCCTGTATTGGTACAGTATTGGTAACATTATTAAGCATTATGTGCTGTGACCATGACAAATAAATAGTAATTTCACATTTTGCCTGGTTTACAAACAGCTACAGGTTGGTGACTGCAATAACATACTTGGTACCAATTGGTTCAAAATCCATACGACTGAGGCTGGCTTTAGCTACACACGTTTTCAGTGGTCTGTATCTTTTGAAACCGTCAAGTGTTAAATTCTAATGGTAATGTACAAGGCACCATGGTATGTCTGTGGTGTTTTCAGTTAGTAGGTGCAGTACAGTACTGTACTTGGTTTTGGTGTTGACTCGGGAGCCGGTCGGCCGAGCGGACAGCACGCTGGACTCGTGATCCTGTGGTCCTGGGTTCGATCCCAGGTGCCGGCGAGAAACAATGGGCAGAGTTTCTTTTACCCTATGCCCCTGTTACCTAGCAGTAAAATAGGTACCTGGGTGTTAGTCAGCTGTCACGGGCTGCTTCCTGGGGGTGGAGGCATGGTCGAGGACCGGGCCGCGGGGACATTAAAAAAACCCGAAATCATCGCAAGATAACCTCAAGATAACCCCTGCTTAAGGGTGAACTAACATCCGGTGAGGACATCCTACTACCAATCTATGCTATGAAGAAAATTCTTCTTCAGGTAAAAGACCTTCAACCAGTGCCAATCCATCTTTTTGTGGGCGGAGTCATGGCGTATGTAGATCCGAGGAAATATCCACAGAGCTGTGAAACCCCATTGTTATAGGCAATATCCCTGGGTATCCATACAAGTGAAGATGGGTATGCAGCTACCGACAACTTGGAAACTTTGGGTACATATCTGAATGCAAACCCTACTATGCCGCTGGGGCCCATCGGTCTCGATTGGGAGACAGCCGGTCCAGTGGAGAGGGAGGAACAAAGGGGGTGTGTTCAGACAGATACTCCCACATGCTTCAGTACGCCGCAATTTAATCATTTCCTTGTGCTCAGCGAGGGGGGGGGGTAGTCTGATTTACTATACTACACAACACTGACAGACCTCCAAGAACATTGTGGGTTCTCACAACCAATGCACGTGCGAGGTTTACGAGAAATGAAGCAATGCTCAGAGAGTGGCTTAATATCTTCCCAAATACGTATTTTAGTGTGGTCGTAGGGGAAAGGCCAGAAACCCAACAAATAGAAATACTGAAGGAAATACCAAGGGAGCGACTGCTACTGGAATCTACAGCACCGGTAGCATCCGAAGCAGGGGTAATCACCCTTTCTTGCCCTGCCTACATCGGGGAAGTAGGCATATTCAATCTTATGTTAAAAAAAGTCGTCTAGTGTAGAGTGTGTGTGTACAAAGTATAAATACCAACTAATTGTGAATATAGGAAATTGAAATCAGGAAAATGATATCTAATTTAATCCAAAGACAATATAATCATAAGTATCCATATGTAAGTGATGGGATGCAAAGAAGTAATTGCATATGGGTATTAAATGGGATCTTATAATTAAAATAATATGTTAAACACCACCTTGGTTTATTGTTGAAAGAACCAGTGAACAGTATTATGCCAATGTGTAAATCATAAATGTGTAAATAATAAACCAATCCCAATATATTATTTTTGTTAAACCAGAGACATTCTCTTCCATTGCTATATATATACCATTCCACCCCTCAATGTGAAGCCGGTGGAGGATCCATTCCAAAGGGACATACTAAGTCTAAATTGAGTTTCTAATACACCCCTTGTTTTATAGGGACGAGGGGGGGGGGAATGCAGAGGGAACCACATTCAAAGTGTCCGCCAGCAGGAATATCTTATGTTAGGTGTTCCTGATTGGTAGACAGCATTTCTACGCCGTGCGTCTGCGCACCACCCACGCGCATGCCCGGACGAGGCAGAGGGGCAGAGACGAGAACTGCACCTGACCACAGCTGGACCTGTGAACGACGCCTCCCGAATGATTGGTTATTCGGCACCCGTATTGGCTAGTTACGATTGGACCTCGCCCATCCTCGCCCCTGAGAAGCCGTCGCATTGCTTCATCCGCCCGGAGAAGACTTCAGCTCGAGGTGAGCAACTGTCTTCCCTGTTTTATACCTATTTCTGTGTAAGTTGATTACCATGTGGTCGGTCGTCTCATACCCCAAAGGCGACCGCCTCTACAATACAGTAAATGATGTGCAAAAATGTTTGTATATATAGCAGTGCTATGTTTTTTAGATTTTTATAGTTTTGATATATATGAAATATATACTTGTACGAAGTAAATGCGTAAGAATGTTAAATATATGCAATTAATGTTGGCATTCTAGCCACAATCTCCTGTGATGAGTAATTGTATTAATTTATCTCCTGGCCACATATGCCCCTAGACTCTCGTGACAGGTTTTCCCGAAATAGTCTGGCGAAAAATGAATATAGGTGGTGTTACCACCAAGATCGATAATGGTTAAATGGTGTGACCAATTTAACATATATATTAACACAGGATTATCATAAATTCTGAGCAGCTGCTCCAGGAGATTTAAATATCCTCACTCTGTGTGAGGTATAGGCTTAAGTACTGTGGGTAGCTGGCTATGACCCCACTAATTCCAAATGTAGAAAGTGGCATTAGTCAATAAATTAATAATGTATAAATAATTAGGTTAGGCTATAATATGTGTGTGGCAGTCTACTGGTTGTCGTAAATAATAATGAATATGTAGCCTAGTACCTGACAATACTGCTTAATTAGGAATAAAATATGATCAGGGTCAGTGATTGGTTAGTTGAGTTATAATAGATTATATAGAACCAGTAATTTAATTTGATGTACTGGACCATAAAATATTTTGAATTTACACTGGTTATATAAATTAGCTATTTATATTAATATGTTGGTCTATCCAGTTCAAAGTCGAGCAAAAGATGGGGGGGGAGAATTTAGTTCTATAAGGAAATTATATTAAATGTTACGAAGGACCAAAATTTAAGTTAAAGATCAGAGAACCAGTGGCTTATGGCTCTCCAATAATAAATGCATAAATTTAATTCAATATATTGTAACGGATTGTAACGGAAACCTACCACCAACCAACCCCTCAGCCATCCCCCACCAATCACCTGCACCTCGCCAGACAGTAAAGTCCCTCTTCAGACCATGCCCCCCATGTTCCCTGACCCCAGACCCTCCCATGTTCTCCCCATGCCCTTTTTCTTCCCCAACCCCTACCCCAGATCCTCACTGTTCCTGCAACCCATGCCCTTTCCTGTTTCTCCAGCCTGTACCCTTCCCAGTTCCCCACTCCAACCTCTCCTCCCTACCTCACCCATCGCCGTCCTGCCCCCCTCCCCAGGCTCCCCTCCCCTCCCCAACCCCTGACCTCCCTGTCAACCCACCCCAGTCTACCCTGCATACCCCAACCCATAACCTCCCACCATATGCCCCCCTAGCTCCCCCATCCCATGCCCCAACTAACCCCCCAACCCCGGACCCCCTCAGCCGCATCATGTCAGACCCCCCTAGCCCCCCCTGTTCCAGATCCTCCCTCCCCCCTCACTCCCCAGACCCTCCAGGTCCTCCATCCTAGGCTCACTCATCCC
>WNGS01045851.1:0-14804 GCA_020271785.1 Procambarus virginalis
ACATGAATCGTTCACAGCTCAATTTCATCACCACTTGCACTGAAAAAAGAACAGTGAAAAAAGAAATGAAAAACAATGAAAAAGAACCGGATAGAGAAGGGAAGTAACAAAAAAGCTATACCCACGAAATGCATGGTATGGTAGACAACACAGGTCAATTCCAACGCAACCGTCACACAAAAAATAATTAAATCAAAATGAAAAGTAAACATTTCCATTTTTTTATATCGATTTGAGAGGTGCTTTGGGTGGTGTCTATATGACGATACCCGCCGGTTAGTCCATCTCATTCGCCTTTGGTTGGGTAGCGACATCTAGTAACACTAAAAGATGAACACAGTAAAATATAATAAGATATGAATAAAAAAATTATGTGAATAATTAGTCCCACCCTGATTTGGGTCTAATAATAATTCTACCTAACTAGGTTAACTAATAATAATGAGTTAGGCAAGAGTTGTACATGATTTGGTACAATTTGAAGTCTAGGATTCCTACCCTATGTGGGTAGGCATAATTGTAACATTAAATAATTCTAATCATGCCAATTCAGAGTAGTGCTATGATTTTGGATTTCCATGATTTTTTTTTATATAGAGTATATGCAGGTGTGTAAATTATATGTGGCAGGTATCCTGCTGCCGTAAATATATGCAAGGTATATTACAGTTATGATTACATGTAGCAGGTATCCTGCTGGTTCCGCGTAAATGATAATTGTGGCAGGTATCCTACTTCTGTAATTCTACTGATTATACTGGTTAGTTGTGGATCATAACGATCCATGTTCGAAGAACTTTAAAAATTGTGGGGGATTCTACTCCAGTATATAATATTATTCATAGATTCCTAAGGACCATAAAAAATGTTTGTGGCTCTGAAACTATGACCTATGGATTATATAATAATAAATTGGATAGTTAATGCATAATGATTTAGAGAAGTGGCTGTAAAGCTGTGGTTTAAAATGGAGGGAGTTCCCATACAGATTTTTTTTTTGTGGGGGGGGGGAGAAGTAGATTATAATGTTTAGGAATACCTAATACATGAAAATGTGAAATAAATTTAATTAATAATATTTTATAGAGAATCAGGGTTAAACAGTTAGTGGACTACACTACAACTGGTTAGTTATTCAAAACTTCAGCTTAGCTGGACTGAAGATTTCCTCCTAGCCCAGCATAACACTAGAGTAGTCATTAGGTGGTTTATGAAGTAAATATCGACTCCATGGTCACTGCGTCCTGTACTCAAGCCCTAAACTCCAACGAGTTTGAAACCGGTAGAATCCTCTCTTTCATCACTAATGTACATCTGCCGGGGTAATACAATATACTACTGCAACAGCCTACTATATTAGCATTAGGGGGGCCATCAGTTCCCAAAAATATACAATAAATGAAAACTAGTTCCATTTCAATCAAACGTTTTTCACGAGTTGTATATGAAAGGGGTTTCATCTGGTCCAAGTCTGAGCATCATAGCATAAATGGGAAGGGAGAAAAAAAAGATATTGAATTGTGTAAAAAAAAATCCAAAATGGTAAAAAATTTACATCAAACACAAGAGTCCAGTGAAATCATGTCTATGACTCAGCTATCACAATAGCATATAATACAAATATTAATTTATTAGTTTTATATAAAAAAAAGTTAGTTAAAAAAAATGATTTATTTTATTTTATTTTTCTTATGTGTTTATCAGACGATTTGAAATGAGTCGGATATAAGGGAAGTTAAGTTGGAAGCCCCCTTGGGAATGAGTGATCATAGTGTATTGAGCTTTGAGTACCTGGTTGAGCTAGGAATTATCACCCCCAAAAAAGAACTGGGAACCAAAGGGCTGGCGTACCGAAAGGGAAACTATGAGGAGATGAATAAATTCCTATGGGATATACATTGGGACACAGAACTCGGAACCAAGTCCGTACAAGACATGATGGACTATGTCACCCAAAAATGTCAGGAGGCTGTAAGCAGGTTTGTCCCAGCCCGACAGGAAAAAACAGAGAAGCAAAGGAAGAATCCGTGGTTTAATAGGGAATGTATGAAAGCAAAGGAGCTGAACAAAAGGGCATGGAGGAACTTCCGTAATAACAGAACACCAGAAAGTAGAGAGAGATACCAGAGAACCAGGAACGAGTATGTCAGTGTGAGAAGAGCAGCTGAGAAAAGGTATGAAAATGATATAGCTAATAAAGCCAAGACTGAACCAAAGCTACTACACAGTCACATCAGGAGGAAGACAACAGTGAAGGAACAGGTGATGAAACTTAGGGTGGGCGAGGACAGGTACACAGAGAATGACAAAGAGGTGTGTGAAGAACTCAACAAAAGGTTCCAGGAGGTCTTTACAATAGAACAGGGAGATATCACGGCGCTGGGAGAGGTGGCAGCAAACCAGGTGACCTTGGATAGGTTCGAAATTACAAGAGATGAGGTCAAAAAGCACCTATTGGAGCTGGATGTGAGAAAAGCTGTTGGGCCGGATGGAATCTCGCCATGGGTATTGAAAGAGTGTGCAGGAGCACTTTGCTTACCACTCTCCATAGTGTATAGTAAGTCACTGGAAACGGGGGACCTACCAGAAATATGGAAGACTGCTAATGTAGTACCAATATACAAAAAGGGTGACAGACAAGAGGCACTGAACTACAGGCCAGTGTCCTTAACTTGTATACCATGCAAGGTGATGGAGAAGATTGTGAGAAAAAACCTAGTAACACATCTGGAGAGAAGAGACTTCGTGACAACCCATCAACATGGGTTCAGGGAGGGTAAATCTTGCCTTACAGGCTTGATAGAATTCTACGATCAGGTGACAAAATTAAGCAAGAAAGAGAAGGGTGGGCGGACTGCATTTTTTGGACTGTCGGAAAGCCTTTGACACAGTACCCCATAAAAGGTTGATGCATAAGCTGGAGAAACAGGCAGGAGTAACAGGTAGGGCGCTCCAGTGGATAAGGGAGTACCTAAGCAATAGGAAGCAGAGAGTTACAGTGAGGGGTGAGACCTCAGACTGGCGTGAAGTCACCAGTGGAGTCCCACAGGGCTCTGTACTTGGACCTATCCTGTTTCTGATATACGTAAATGATCTCCCAGAGGGTATAGACTCATTCCTCTCAATGTTTGCTGACGACGCCAAAATTATGAGAAGGATTAAGACAGAGGAGGACAGCTTGAGGCTTCAAGAAGACCTGGACAAGCTGCAGGAATGGTCGAACAAATGGCTGTTAGAGTTTAACCCAAGCAAATGTAATGTAATGAAGATAGGGGTAGGAAGCAGGAGACCAGATACAAGGTATCATTTGGGAGATGAAATACTTCAAGAGTCAGAGAGAGAGAAAGACCTGGGGGTTGATATCACGCCAGACCTGTCCCCTGAAGCTCATATCAAGAGGATAACATCAGCAGCATATGCCAGGTTGGCTAACATAAGAACGGCCTTTAGAAACTTGTGTAAGGAATCTTTCAGAACATTATATACCACATATGTCAGACCAATCCTGGAGTATGCGGCTCCAGCATGGAGTCCATATCTAGTCAAGCATAAGACTAAACTGGAAAAGGTTCAAAGGTTTGCCACCAGACTAGTACCCGAGCTGAGAGGTATGAGCTACGAGGAGAGACTACAGGAATTAAACCTCACTTCGTTGGAAGACAGAAGAGTTAGGGGGGACATGATCACCACATTCAAGATTCTCAGGGGAATCGACAGGGTTGATAAAGACAGGCTGTTTAACACAAGGGGCACACGCACTAGGGGACACAGGTGGAAACTGAGTGCCCAAATGAGCCACAGAGATATTAGAAAGAACTTTTTTAGTGTCAGAGTGGTTGACAAATGGAATGCATTAGGAAGCGATGTGGTGGAGGCTGACTCCATACACAGTTTCAAGTGTAGATATGATAGAGCCCAATAGGCTCAGGAAACTGTACACCTGTTGATTGACGGTTGAGAGGCGGGACCAAAGAGCCAGAGCTCAACCCCCGCAAGCACAACTAGGTGAGTACAACTAGGTGAGTACACACACACACACACACACACACACTGGGAAGACGGGACACCACGAGCGTAGCTCTCATCCTGTAACTACACTTAGGTAATTACACACACACAAATGGAAAAAATGCTCAAGGAGCTAAATAAGAACAAAGCAGTTGGTCCAGATGGAGTTTCACCATGGGGTCTGAGAGTGTTCACCTGAGCTCAGCATTCCTCTTCAACTGATTTTTCAGGCATCCCTGTTTACAGGAGTTGTAGCTGATATGTGGAAAAAGGCTAACATAGTTCCAATCTACAAAAGTGGAAGCAGGGAAGACCCCCTTAATTATAGACAGGTATCATTGACAAGTGTAATAGTCAAAATATTGGAAAAAATAATTAAAACTAAATGGGTAGAACACCTGAAGAGAAATGATATAATATCAGACAGACAGTATGGTTTTCGATCTGGAAGATCCTGTGCATCGAATTTACTTAGTTTCTATGATCGAGCAACAGAGATATTACAGGAAAGAGATGGTTGGGTTGAATGCATCTATCTAGACCAAAAAAAAGCTTTCGACAAAGTTCCACATAAGAGGTTGTTCTGGAAACTGGAAAATATTGGAGGGGTGACAGGCAAGCTTCTAACATGGATGAAAAATTTTCTGACTGATAGAAAAATGAGGGCAGTGATCAGAGGCAATGTATCGGACTGGAGAAATGTCACAAGTGGAGTACCACAGGGTTCACTTCTTGCACCAGTGATGTTTATTGTCTACATAAATGATCTACCAGTTGGTATACAGAATTATATGAACATGTTTGCTGATGATGCTAAGATAATAGGAAGGATAAGAAACTTAGATGATTGTCATGCCCTTCAAGATGACCTGGACAAAATACGTATATGGAGCACCACTTGGCAAATGGAATTTAATGTTAATAAATGCCATGTTATGGAATGTGGAATAGGAGAACATAGACCCCACACAACCTATATATTATGTGAGAAATCTTTAAAGAATTCTGATAAAGAAAGAGATCTAGGGGTGGTTCTAGATAGAAAACTATCACCTGAGGACCACATAAAGAATATTGTGCGAGGAGCCTATGCCACGCTTTCTAACTTCAGAATTGCTTTTAAATACATGGATGGCGATATACTAAAGAAATTGTTCACGACTTCTGTTAGGCCAAAGCTAGAATAAGCAGCGGTTGTGTGGTGCCCATATCTTAAGAAGCACATCAACAAACTGGAAAAGGTGCAAAGACATGCTACTAAGTGGCTCCCAGAACTGAAGGACATGAGCTACGAGGAGAGGTTAGAGGCATTAAATATGCCAAAACTAGAAGACAGAAGAAAAAGAGGTGATGTGATCACTACATACAAAATAGTAACAGGAATTGATAAAATCGATAGGGAAGATTTCCTGAGACCTGGAACTTTAAGAACAAGAGGTCATAGATATAAACTAGCTAAACACAGATGCCGAAGAAATATAAGAAAATTCACTTTCACAAACAGAGTGGTAGACGGTTGGAACAAGTTAGGTGAGAAGGTAGTGGAGGCCAAGACCGTCAGTAGTTTCAAAGCGTTATATGACAAAGAGTGCTGGGAAGACAGGACACCACGAGCGTAGCTCTCATCCTGTAACTACACTTAGGTAATTACACACACACACACACACACACACACACACACACACACACACACACATACATGCAGCAGTAAATGAAATACTGAAGGCACTAGAGATGGAAGAGGACGAGCATAGAATTCAGAAGGTTTTCAGGCTAGGCTGGTACAAGAAAGACCGAGACCGTGTGTTAAAGATAGTGTTTGCAAACGAAAACACAAAGGAGATGATTCTGAAAAGAAAAAGCCACCTGCAACAGGTGGGAAAATTAAAAAAAAGTATTCCTCCAGAGGGACATGACAAAGGAGGAGAGAGCCATGGCGGCAGAAGCAAGGAAGAAGCGCAGGGCGAGAGGGGAAAACCAGGAACTCACAGCTCCCAACACATCATCCCCAGAGGTGAGGGAAAAACCCACAACTAGCTACCCAGTAGCACCAAGAGGGAGGGCAACCTCACCACCCTCTGTGTATATATAATAATTTACTTATGATAATTACACCTTTGAGTGATTAATTCGTGTCTATACCATCCTAGGGTGATTTTGAGGAGCTAACCTAAAGATACTTCCAGTGACACTGGTTTATCACTCAAATCATTAGTGTGTATGATTGTATATATATAATGTTTATTAATTTTAAGTGCTAACCTCTAAAAGAGGTAGGATTGCCTAGTGATTGCAGAATTTTATCCTAGGCTACCATTAGTACTTGTTCAGCATTATGAGCAACCCAAGTACAAGTCCCACAAGGCTTAACCAACTAGCCAATATGGATAATGTAGGGACTGACTACTACCATCGATTCATCGGTAGCCCTACTAAATATCAGGGCATAACCATGCTAAATTCTGCAGGAGGTAAATTACTCTCAGGCCTAGTATTAAGCCTGAGGAGACCTATGCCTGCAGATAAACAATACCAATAGAAATCTGAATTTGTCAGCTGATTATATTTCTCCAGTAGCATTATACTTAGGCGATTACAGCTGACTATACCAACAGAGGTTGATGTTAATATCATCATTTAAAGCTAAAGATGAGTTAATGAGGCCTCAGTGGCAAATCAGTGAACAGTAGCCTAAACCAGCTACAAGTCACTGCGACCAATGTCACTGAACCCACTGTAGTCTCAGAACCATACTTGACTTTAATGATGGGCTATTCAATCCTCTGAATCAATTAACTAAATTAAACCCCAATAAATCTGATGACTGATTTTGATACATTTATTATTTAATCAAGATGAATTCCATGGGCCTCAGTGTTTACATATCAGTGACCAGTTACCTGAACAAGCTTCAAGTTATATCTAAGGTCACTGATCTCACTGCAGTCCCTGAATCATCCTTGACTGTAGTACTTGATCACATTCAGTCTTCTGGGTTAAATAATATGTATTTAGGCTATAATTTTAGCCTTTCAAGAGTTAACAGGGAAATGAAATCGCATTATACCTCTAAAATGGAATTGTCCCTGCAACTCGAGTACGGGACATCCGTCCTGTACGAACAGACGCACACATGTGTGATTACTAACTACTAACATTAAATTAATCTAATAATTCGAAAGAGGAGTATCAGAGTTCGTCTGTTCTAAATAGGACTTCGACCCATAGAGCAGCCCCCGGGGAATTATGATGGAAAATCCGCACCATTTAATAATATTACATGCAATTGCAGATAATATTGCTGCCATTGTATCCACAAGTTAACCCATAGAAAATGTAACGTGTAGTGGAATTTTCTGTCTATAGAAAACGGGGTATCATTGCCACATACTATTATAAATTCACCAACTATTGTTGGGAATTATTCTTAAATACATTAGTCTTTGGACTTTTTACATCATAAAACATCTCATTTTAATTAACTTAATTATTGGTAACAAATTAAAGTAAATGTGACCCCTTCTATCAGTTACTGATATCTGGACAAAGTAGGCCAGGCATCGGTAGTAGGGAGTGGTCAGCCATTGTTGTTAGACCAGAGTTGTGGGGCAAATGACAGCTCCTATAAATTCTCTTGGACGAAGTGTTATGGAAGATCAGAGTAGTGGTCTGCCATCATCAACACGCTGTCATCAACCACAAGGGAAGTGTTTTTCCGAAACCCGTTTATCTAATCATTTTTGGCCATTAATGTTAGGTAGATATTAATGGGCGAACCGGTGAGAACACAAATAATCGACTCAAAAAAGGTAATTAAGCCTTGGTCCTTATTATCTATTATACAGTGTTTTCTCTGATATAGCTGTCATATATTAGGATTCTGGCTTTACAGTTAGCGCCCTTTGACAGGATAAGAAGAGGAAGCAAGACTTGATACATCAGTTACTGGGTGACGGTAGCCGTAGCCTCAAACGAGGATAATTTGGTGTCTACATCCCAGTTATACCTGGTGGTCTATGCCTGCTGTACAATAAGATAAGTAACCTCCTCAATGTATACTAATATATGTAGTTTAATACTGTAGTTTGATTGGCTGCATATATATAAATTCAATGTAAACCCCCCCTAATGTGTAAGGATCGATTTGTGAGATAATTGCAGAACTACAGTCCACTTAACATCATACAAATTGCTATCGAAGTATATAAATTAACGTAAATATAAATTCTATATAAATTCATATAAATTAAATATAAATCTCACAGGTCGGTTCCCACAACGTGAGACCAGTATTAGAGTATGCCACGCCATCATGGAGCCCCCACCTGAAGAAACACATAAGGAAACTGAAGAAGGTTCAGAGGTTTGCGACGAGGCTTGTTCCAGAGTTACGAGGGATGGGATATGAAGAACGTCTGAGGGAACTGGACCTTACGACACTAGAGAAAAGAAGGGAGAGAGGAGATATGATAGGGACATATAAAATACTCAGGGGAATTAACAAAGTGGAAATAGATGAAAAGTTCACACGTAATAATAACAGAACGAGAGGACATGGGTGTAAACTGGAAACTCAGATGAGTCACAGAGATGTTAGGAAGTTTTCTTTTAGCGTGAAAGTAGTGGAAAAATGGAATGCACTTGGGGAACAGGTTGTTGAAGCAAACTCTTTTCATACTTTTAAAATTAGGTATGATAGGGAAATGGGACAGGAGTCATTGCTGTAAACAACCGATGGCTGGAAAGGCGAGATCCAAGAGCCAATGCTCGATCGTGCAAGCACAAATAGGTGAGTGCACACACACACGACGAAAGAGCCAGAGCTCAACCCCCGCAAGCGCAACTAGGTGAGTACACACTGTGCGTTTTGGGGGTAAGGAAATCATCAGGAAAAAGTGCTAAGCCATTATGACTATATAGCACTTGGGAGAGATGAGAAAAACTATTTGGGATGGGACGGGGGGAGGGAAGGGGAGTCGAATAGTGCCCAACCACTTGGACGGTCGGGAACTGAACACCGACCTGCAAGAAGCGGGACTGTCTAACTACCGTCCAGTCCAAGTGGTTGTGCAATAGTGTTTGTATAGTGTGAGTGTGTTTGTATGTACATGTGTGTGTGTGTGTCAGTCTGTCTGTCTGTTAGTGTCTTCCTTCCGCCCCACTTGTGCGTCATTCAGACGCATTCTTCCTCATATCCTGGATGAGGCAGGCACCATGTTACGCCCAGCTCCTGGTTGGGTCCCAGGCGACGCCCAGCCTCTGGTTGGGTCCCAGGCGGCGCTAGCCTCTGGTTGGGTCCCAGGTGGCGCCTAGCCTCTGGTTGGGTCCCAGGCGACGCCCAGCCTCTGGTTGGATCCCAGGCGACGCCCAGCCTCTGGTTGGGTCCCAGGTGGCGCCTAGCCTCTGGTTGGGTCCCAGGCGACGCCCAGCCTCTGGTTGGATCCCAGGCGACGCCCAGCCTCTGGTTGGGTCCCAGGCAACGCCCAGCCTCTGGTTGGGTCCCAGGCGGCGCCTAGCCTCTGGTTGGGTCCCAGGCGGCGCCTAGCCTCTGGTTGGGTCCCAGGCGACACCCAGCCTCTGGTTGGATCCCAGGCGACGTCCAGCCTCTGGTTGGGTCCCAGGCGACGCCCAGCCTCTGGTTGGGTCCCAGACGGCGCCTAGCCTCTGGTTGGATCCCAGGCGGCGCCTAGCCTCTGGTTGGGTCTCAGGCGACGCCTAGCCTGTAGTTAGGTGTGAAGAAAATATAAAGTCGAAGGTGGGTTTGATGGAGCCAACACTCGCATCAGTCAAGAGACCTATAAGGTCCTATATACACATTATCAACGGCGTTTATACTTCCACACACGTATGCTGTTATGTTTATTAAATGTGTGTTCTGTTGTACATTGGTCTAGATGCATGTTTCCATTATTTTAACGCAGGCTGCACTCTTTTATATCAATTTTATTATAACCTTACGATGACAAATTGATATCACATTTACCTTAAAGTAATACATTAATATCACAGTTACCCTAAGGTGATACATTGATGTCATAGTTATTTTACTGTGAAATATTGGTATATCAATTATCTTAGTATACATATAGGAGATGTGTTATACATGACGGTGGTGAAGTATGATGATGCCTGAGAACTCGTCATTCATTCTGGGTACTTATGTGGGTTACACATCAACCTTATGTTTCTATCCCTTTACTGCTGGTCCTTGCGTTCTCTTTTATTAATTAATAATTAATTGTATCAATTTCCATAGATAATTTCTGTTGGTTCTGGTCTATGACAATAATTGTCTTCCTACTGAGAGAGCGAAGACTGAAACCAGGTAGGTATTAAATTATTTTATGCGACTCTTGGAACATTTCTGATGAAACTTGCTGTTGTTGTTGTTTAAGATTCGCTACTTGGAACAAGTAGCACAGGCTATAGTGAGCCCGTAAGTGATGATGAAACTTGCTGTTGTTGTTGTTTAAGATTCGCTACTTGGAACAAGTAGCACAGCCTATAGTGAGCCCGTAAGTGATGATGAAACTTGCTGTTGTTGTTGTTTAAGATTCGCTACTTGGAACAAGTAGCACGGGCTATAGTGAGCCCGTAGTGATGATGAAACTTGCTGTTGTTGTTGTTTAAGATTCGCTACTTGGAACAAGTAGCACAGGCTATAGTGAGCCCGTAAGTGATGATGAAACTTGCTGTTGTTGTTGCTTAAGATTCGCTACTTGGAACAAGTAGCACAGGCTATAGTGAGCCCGTAGGTGATGATGAAACTTGCTGTTGTTGTTGCTTAAGATTCGCTACTTGGAACAAGTAGCACGGGCTATAGTGAGCCCGTAGGTGATGATGAAACTTGCTGTTGTTGTTGTTTAAGATTCGCTACTTGGAACAAGTAGCACGGGCTATAGTGAGCCCGTAAGTGATGATGAAACTATCTGTCGTAGGGATCTACCCATAGCCCAGTATTGGTGACCTCTGAATACTCTGTGTTGAAATAACCAACACGGAATATCCAGAATTGCCAAAACCGCATTACTTGGCCTAGTATGCAAGGTCAGATTTGCCTAACAAGCCAAGTGATATTCGTTACTTTTAAGCGTTTCTTTTCAAATTGGTTTAGTCCATATAATATTCTTGTTAAGAGCATTAATTACTGACTTAATTATGTTGTGTTAGGTAGGTCAGGTTAAGATAGGTTAGGTTAGGGAGGTCATGTTAGGTTATAAAGGTCAGGTTAAGATAGATTAGGTTACCTTAGGTTATGGAGATCAGGTTAAGATAAGTTAGGTTAGGTACTTCTGGTTAAGATAGGCTAGGTTAGGTAGGTCAGGTTTAGATAGGGTAGGTTAGGGTGGTCAGGGTAAGATAGGATAGGTTAGGGTGGTCAGGTTAAGATAGGGTAGGTTAGGGTGGTCAGGTTAAGGTAGGTTAGGTTAGGGTGGTCAGGTTAAGATAGGGTAGGTTAGGGTGGTCAGGTTAAGATAGGGTAGGTTAGGGTGGTCAGGTTATGATAGGATAGGTTAGGGTGGTCAGGTTAAGATAGGGTAGGTTAGGGTGGTCAGGTTAAGATAGGGTAGGTTTGGGTGGTCAGGTTAAGGTAGGTTAGGTTAGGTAGGTCAGTTAAAGGTTGATCAAACTTCTATGTTAGTTTTAACACAAATTAAATAAACAAAAACAAATCATATATAATATATTGGAGAGCTGTATCGTCCTTTAAGAAAATAATGATAAAAAATACAGGCTTGTTCGTTCATTTATGTTTTAACAATTTAATTGAGTTGCTCCGAGTGGTGTAAATGACCCCGGGAGGTCATGGGCCGTTGACCTCGAGTCGAACCCGGCCACGAGGTCACTGTGTTGACCCTGACTCCTCTACCCCAGCCTTCCCTTACCCTCCGGCTCTCTTCTTTATTCCTACTTTCCACGTACACTTCCTCTCTCCTCTCACACTCCCTTACTCTCTCACACGCCTCCTCCTGCTCCTCCTCCCTCCTCTCTCACGCTGTGAGGTGTCAATCAAGTATCTGTATATTTGAGAATGTCTTCAGGGAAGATCACTCCGCTCCTGTGCCAGGTAAGTCCATTACGGGCTCACCATAGCCCGTGCTACTTGGAACTTGTTTCGAGTAGCTAAATCTGTAACAACAACAACAACCAGGGAAGATATTATGAACTGCTTAAGCAGACAATGAGACAACATCTTGAGGTTATCTTGAGATGATTTCGGGGCTTTAGTGTCCCTTTAGTGTTGGGGAGCCGGTTGGCCGAGTGGACAGCACGCTGGACTTGTGATCCTGTGGTCCTGGGTTCGATCCCAGGCGCTGGCGAGAAACAATGGGCAGAGTTTCTTTCACCCTATGCCCCTGTTACCTAGCAGTAAATAGGTACCTAGGTGTTAGTCAGCTGTCACGGGCTGCTTCCTGGGGGTGGAGGCCTGGTCGAGGACCGGGCCGCGGGGACTCTAAAGCCCCGAAATCATCTCAAGATAACCTCAAGATAACCTCCCCGCGGTCTGGTCCTCGACCAGGCCTCCACCCCCAGGAAGCAGCCCGTGACAGCTGACTAACACCCAGGTACCTATTTTACTGCTAGGTAACAGGGGCATAGGGTGAAAGAAACTCTGCCCATTGTTTCTCACCGGCGCCTGGGATCGAACCTAGGACCACAGGATCACAAGCCCAGCGTGCTGGCCGCTCGGCCGACCGGATCCCCGGTCCTTCAACATAGTTGAAGACAAAATGACCAAACTACACCTCAGAAGATTAGGAAAGGATGACGTTTTGATCCGTCCTGGACCATTATCAAGTCTTGTGTTAGAGTAGAGGATTGACTGGTTGATGAATATTAAGCCACCTAAGAGGCATGTATGTTGGATACACATGTGAGAGTAAAAATGCTGAAATAAATCATATCAGCACCTTATGTAAAGCCCGTCTGCATCCTCTAAAAGCACTGGCTTTTTCTGGTAAAGGTGTTGGGGTACCTATCTTGTGGATGTTATACATAAGCACTGTTCGGTCCCTGATAGACTACGCAGCACCCGTTTTGTCTTACACAGGCCAAGGCAGACTTAAAAAAATAGAGCTGATACAGAACGAGGCTATGAGGATTATTCTTGGATGTCAAAGAAATGCAATGATTGAAATAATGAGAATGGAATTAAATTTACAGAGTGTGTATGATAGAGTCCGTGACATTAACACTAGAGTATCTATTCGTTTCATGCGGAGAAAAGGAGGGGATAAGCTGTTTGAGAGCGTTCAGACCTGCCTGAGTGACGTACACACTTCCAGGAAACTGAGTGAGACACGCTACACGAGGGGATTAGCTCATGACCTCAGGGAATACGATGTACTTGACTGCTGTAAACCCTCTCGACAGTGTAATATGTCTGCTCCATGGAAAGTACAGAAAATAGACGTCGAAATTGTACCCCTCAAGGTGAAAAAGATTCATCATGAACCGGGACAATTACGGTGTTTGTATGGAAGCATGATATCTCGGTTACCAAGAGGCAACAGTTTACATGTATATTGTGACGGGTCGGTGGCGGAGGATGGCAGGGCAGGGTGTGGTGTCCTAATAAGGGAATATACGGAGTTTGGGACTGTGGACAGGATAATTGAACTCCGGCTTAGTAATTATATATCATCCACACAAGCTGAACTGCAGGCCATTCTGGCGTGTTTGGAGGAAGTACGTCATTACGACAAAAATGTTTTTGTATTTGTCGATAGCCGAGGAGCACTTGAGTCCTTAAACAGTCGAAACCCAGTCTTCATCTCCATAGTTGAGGATTGTAAGAGAAGAATAACTGAGATACAGCTGAAAGGACATAGTGTGAAATTCATGTGGATTCCATCTCATGTTGGAATAGTGCTCAACGAGGTGGCGGATGACTTGGCCAAACGTGCCACATCAAAACCACAAGTTGACATTGAATGTGAATTCACAATGAGACAAATTAGAAGCAAAATCAGAAATATTCAGGCACAGGCAGGAGCGGAGAGGAGAGATCTAATGTATGAGAGAAGTCAAACCATGCAACACTACATGTATGTGAGTCAAAACACCCATTTCACTTATGGTAAAAGGAGAAATGCTTGGAGTGACTCTGTGTACATGCGGCTCAGGCTTGGGTACAAATATTACTGGGAATATGGGATAGGTGTTCATGATAATGACACGAAGTATAAACTATGTGGTATGTTAAGGTCTCACACCCTTGCCCATTATGTTCTTGATTGTCCGTTGATTAATGTATATAGAAACACTAAGATAAGGACTGTTCCTGAACAAATAGCCTGGATGTGTCACAACGGAAAGGTTGATGAAATTCTTGAGAGATATAAGAATTTTGCACCAAGACTGTAATATTTTGTTGAATTATCTGCATGTCTCTTGCAAATTGTCTATACAGTATACCTAGGTCATAAAAGTATTTGTGTACGTCTGATATCACTCACTGTGAAGGAGGAAATGTATGTTTATCTCTCAGAATGTTTTGTAATATGATTTGGTTGTGTGTGTGTCTATGTATGTATTAACACGATGTACTGAACGGGGTGAGAATAGCTTGAGCTACCTCATCCCTTTGTGTGTATTTTACATCAATAAACTTATTTCAATTTCAATTTCAATTTCAAGAGGCTGCACGGGCATGAATAGCCCATAAAGAGGGAAGAAAAGAACACTGCTCATTAACTGGGGAGGGAGAGGGAGGGAGGGAGAGGCAATAAATAAGCTAATGAGTGAGGTAAGAGGGAGGAGCAGGTAACTGATATAGGTTAGGTTAGGTTAGG
>WNGS01045887.1:0-10000 GCA_020271785.1 Procambarus virginalis
CTCTTTTTTATCTCTATTTTTATTTGTTCTCAATAATTTATTCTTATACTCAATTAGTATTAAGCTTTAGTCATTAATGTTTTTCTTGCCCGAAAAGCTTTGCATAATATGGCTTTAGGCATTGTATGTACTAGCTCTATCTATAAATTCATCAATATTTGTATCACCCCTTGTATGTATGTACCTTACCTAAATAAATATGATTTATTAAAAAAAAAAAGTTTATACATGGCGGATATCAGCCGTTATACAAGTTGGTCAATAATCAATATTTTTGAAAATAGCATAACATGGGTGACATTAGGGTTAAGATAAGTTACATGGAGTTTATTAGGTACAGTACTTAGTTTTTCTCTTAAACTGGTTGAGAGAAGGGCAGGCTTTGACGTGATTGGAAGTTCATTCCACATTCTGTGTCACCTCAAGGTAGTTCTAATACTGTATGACTGCCATCTTTATTACCCGAAGGTAGTTTTAGCATGACTGCCATCTTTATTACCCAAGGTACTTCTAACATGACTGCCGTTGTATTACCCCGCAGAGTCCAATGATGGTCACCATCTTTACCAGGTCCTCTGCTACCTGTATAACATATTGCTTAGCTGGAGGCCTGTTTATTATTTATTTAGTGACTAGAGACATGAGTTAGGCTCTGTGATGCACTTACCTCTCACTGAATTCTAAAATTCAGAAACTTAACAGTGACAGAAGAGATTTAGGCTTACTGATTATCTGTTTGATAATTTAGTAATGCATTTGTTACCATTTTATCTCAAAATTTTTTTATTTTATTATTTTATTTTTTGTATTTTTATTTATTCATATACAAGAAAGTACATTGGGAATGTGAGAATATATAATATGGTAATTACAATCTTGTAAATTAAGCCACTAGTACGCGCAGCGTTTCGGGCAAATCCTTAATCTAAGAAATTTTAAGTAGGTAAATACTAGCAAAATTTATAATAAAGAAATGATAACAGTTACATGGCAAGAAGAAGAAAAAAAAAAGATGAGAGAATGTAGGTACAGTATAATAAAGCACTTAGGTAGCTAAGATTGATTGCAATGATAGCTTGAATGGTAGTTGACAAAATTGGTAGGCACAATACAGCAAATGGCTAGCACATAAAGGAAGACAGCAATGAACACAATGATAGGGTTGTTTGGGTTAAATACATAAGAATTAGGAGATTGGGTAACACTAGGTACAGAGCAAAAATAAAGCTCAGTGTAGGACTAAGAAGATGAAATTAAGTACTTTTTGGTTTTGCTTTTGAATAAGGCAAAAGTTTTACAGTTTTTCAATTCACTAGGGAGTGAGTTCCATAGACTAGGTCCCTTAATTTGCATAGAGTGTTTACACAGATTAAGTTTGACCCTGGGGATATCAAAGAGATATTTATTTCTGGTGTGGTGATAATGGGTCCTATTACATCTGTCCAGAGAGAGTTACAGAGCATGGTTTGCATTTAAGAACAGGGTTTGTAAATGTAGTTGACACAAGAGAATGTGTGGAGGGAGTTAATATTTAGCAAGTTTAGGGATTTAAACAAGGGAGCTGAGTGTTGTCTGAAAGCAGAGTTAGTTATTAGTCTGATAGCAGATTTTTGCTGGGTGATGATGGGCTTAAGGTGGTTTGCAGTGGTAGACCCCCCATGCACAGATACCATAATTAAGATAGGGGTAGATTAGAGCATAATAGAGAGAGAGGAGAGCAGAGTTAGGAACATAATATCTGATTTTGGAGAGTATACCAACTGTCTTAGAGACTTTCTTAGTTATGTGTTGAATGTGGGTGCTGAAGTTGAGTCTCTTGTCTAGGAATAGGCCAAGAAACTTGCCATCATTTTTATTACTGATGTTAATGTTGTCTATCTGTAGCTGAATTGCATTTGATGATTTGCTTCCAAATAAGATGTAGTAAGTCTTTTGTAGATGTAGTAATTAGTACCAATGTGTCATAATATAATTTTTTATCATTATAATGACCTTGTTGCTTAAATAAATGGAGTATTTATTTGTCTACTTAAATAACTATGGATTAACATCATTACTATACTTCCATGTGCAATTTTAAATCTGTGTTGCTTTTACAGATACTTAATGGTTCGTTACGAAGACATGGGTCTCAAGCCTGAGCTGAAGGCACGCGAGATCATCAAGTTCCTTGGCCTCTCATACAACAAATACATTCATGTCTTTGTTAGAGAGCACACAACTCCTTCCAGAAGAACTAAAAAGAAGGGTGATGCCTATAGCACTTTTCGAGACTCAAGAGCAACCACGTTTGCTTGGAGAGGGGCACTCAACTACACTGTAGTGGAAGCTATACAGGAGGTCTGCAAGGAGCCTCTCCAACAGCTCCAATTAAGAATATTCCAGAGTGAGGAGAGTATCAGAATACAACAATTTCAGTGCTACTCAATTCCTAATAGGGACTGTAATTTATAAGAGTTTAAAAAACAATGTTTTACAGAAAAATAGGATGCGAAAAATTTATTTTATATAATGTACAAATTCACCTAGAGAATATTTCACTTTCCATGTGTGCCTCTGAGAGGTATATTGAACCATTTGATTATTATGCCATTATTCCTCATCAATTTATATGCATGTCCTTCCTGTATGAGGCCACTCAGTGCTCTTCAGTCATAGTCATCTCTGATAACAAGGAATAGAGTGCATGAAAGAATTCACAAGATTGTTATGATTGGGAAAAACACTTAAAAGGTGCCATTGCAAGATTGCATTCAAGACACAACATTTTAGTAAGTAAAGAATATATTTTTTAAATTATACATTATTTATTATTTGATTTTTATCAATATTTATTTTCATTATGATGATAGATTTATTGATGCAAATAATTCAAGATACAGTATATATATATATATATATATATATATATATATATATATATATATATATATATATATATATATATATATACATATATATATATATATATATATATATATATATATATATATATATATATATATATATATATATATATATATATATATATATATATATATATATATTTAACTGGTGTGATCTCGCCAAAAGATATCCATTATTTTTACCATGCAATGCTTATAATGTACTTTATGTGTAGTAACAATATAGGAGGAAACTTAACTGAGAAACATTACATGTTACTCATTACATAGTCTTTTGATACCTAAAAAGACTATGTAGCAGTATAATACAGTGTTGAAATACATTACAAAGAAAGATGTAAAGTGTAGAGTGGAATTGGGTTATGTAGTCAACATACATTATGTGTAGCTTTAAAATATCTTTGTTTCAGTTCCTGTAGGTCTTTTAAGAAATGTTTTCCTAAACCTGAAATTTGTATAAGTTTAGTACTGTAAAGTGAAAGTTGGAGTTGTCATTGTTGAGGCTGTGTTGCATCTACCATGGTGCTAAACTGAATATGGGCAGTTACTCTCCCGCTGCACTCACTTACACCACACTTACAAAAGAGCGAATTTAAGAGAAATGTTGTACCTGTTTATTAACAAGATTTTAAGCTTTTGTAAATGAACACTTTTTTATAGTTAATGGACAGTTTGTAAGTCCAGTATGGCATCAGTCGGTGATCATTCCGTGATTTGGAGGCATTTTGTATGAAGTGTGAACATATGTATAGTACTATTAACATGTGTGATTTAGGATGGGCTTGGATGCAAATGATCTATATTTGATAGAGCTACTCTATATATTTCATTCTTAAACTGTATCAGGATGTAAATCTTCGATGAATGTCTTATTAATAAACTCTTGCAGTATGAAGAGATGCTGCTCACTAATACCAGTGATACAAACAAATATTGTAACCATATTAACATTAGAGTTATGAAATTTACATTTTGAATGCTGTAATTATTACAAACATTTCAAAGATATCTTGTTTTTTCTTTAAGTGAATAGGCATTACCATACTGTATATGGTTTTGAAGTACAGTATGTGCGAGTGAAATATATTAATACATCAATGAAGAAGTATAATGAATAAATAAAATTGCTTGCCATAACTCATACTGTACTTGGGAAGCTCTTACAGCAAGTAACTTTTACATTGCAGTTTACAGCACCTAATGTGTTTTGTTTTATACAATATTTTCCTTAGGTTCCATGTGCAGGAAGTTTTTGTAATTGTTTTATCTGCCACCAAGAGAGAAGAGTACTTGAGTAGGCAACACCCATCATCGGGAACTCGAGGCACAGAGTGAAGAGTACTTGAATAGGCAACACCCACCATCGGGAACTCGAGGCACAGAGTGAAGAGTACATGAGTAGGCAACACCTACCATCAGGAACTCGAGGCACAGAGTGAAGAGTACTTGAATAGGCAACACCCACCATCGGGAACTCGAGGCACAGAGTGAAGAGTACATGAGTAGGCAACACCTGCCATCAGGAACTCGAGGCACAGAGTGAAGAGTACTTGAGTAGGCAACACCTACCATCGGGAACTCGAGACAAAGAGTGAAGAGTGCTTGAGTAGGCAACACCTACCATCAGGAACTCAAGACAGAGTGAAGAGTACATGAGTAGGCAACATCCACCAGTGGGAACTAAAAAGCACATAAATAACATCTAGGGGGGCTCACTAAACCAGCAATTCTTCCTTTTATAAAAGTTTTGATTTAAATTCACAAATAAATAAGAGAACAAATAAAGTATTATGAACAATGTAATGCTCTACAAATCTCTTTTTAATTAATCAGAAATTGATTGCAACATATTATAACATGAATGATAACTTTAGTTTTCTTTTAGTGTCTGTTCTGTATAGCACTATGCATGTCACATGTATATTACAGTTACATATGAATACATATCTCCAAAAGCTTCCATGCATTCAATTTCAATGGGATCACAATACTCAGTATTATCTGCAATTGTTTAATAATCTGCATATGTTAAATAACTGTTATTCATTAGACTTGCATGTAAAAGCCACTGTTAATTGTGCAGCATTTCAATGAGTATGGAACTGTAGTCTATCATCACAAGTACTGTATCAATGCAAGTATTGTAATTATTACAAGTACTGTATCATTATGAGTACTGTATCATTACAAGTACAGTACTGTATCATTACAAGTACTGTACAGTACTGTATCATTACAAGTACTGTACAGTACTGTATCATTACAAGTACGGTACAGTACTGCATCATTACAAGTACTTATTGTATCATTACAAGTACTGTACAGTACTGTATCATTGCAAGTACAGTACTGTATCATTACAAGTATGGAACAGTACTGCATCATTGCAAGTACTTACTGTATCATTACAAGTACTGTACAGTACTGTATCATTGCAAGTACAGTACTATATCATTACAAGAGCAGTACTCTAGCTTTACAAGAACTGTACCATTACAAATGCTGTAATTATGAACACTGCAATATTACAAATACTGAATCATTACAAGTACAGTAACTATAATTACATGTACAAATACTGTATCACTACAAGGTAAGGTACAGTAATTATCAAGATAAATCAACAAGCCATTATGACTATATAGCACTTGGAAAGGATAAGATAGAGGGAAGAAATGGTACCCAACCACTTAGATGGTCGGGGATTGAATACCATTGTGCAATAAGTTTGACTGTCACACTACCATCCGGTCCAAGAAGTTGGGCAGAAATACTTGTAATGATACAATACTTGCACCATTACAAGTAATGGTAGCAACAGCAACAGAGGATAACGGTCATCATGGTGTTAGGAAAGGTTAGAATGCTGAAGTAATGGTAGCAACAGGAGCAGAGGACAACCAGTCGGTTTAGTCTTAGGAAAAGGATTTAAGAGGTGATCAATGAACTTTTAGTTCCTGTATATACAGAATTATACATGTAGGAAAGGGTCCATCTTAATTGTCCAAAGCTACCCAAAGCTTCCTAGAATTACGTAAGTAATGAAGAACTATGATATATTTACTCAGTATAATGTAGAACTTCCTAGAATTTCATAAGTAATGAAGAACTATGATATATTTACTCAGAATAATGTTAGTGCTGAATGCAGAACATGAAAAAACATAATTTTACTCAGAAATAATATAATTTTATAACAAAATTGGGCCCATGTAATTACCCAAAGCCGCAACATTGTCACCTGGATCGTAGACTTCCTGTAGTGTCAGCTGCCACTTAGTTTCTTCTAATTTCATCATAAAATTATATTTTTTCAGAGTAAAAATATGTTTTTAATGTTCTTCATTCAGCACCCTAATTATAGTGAGTAAATATATCAGATTTCTTCATTACTTACTTAATGCTAGGAAGCTTTGTGAAGCTGTGAGTAGTTTTGGGTAATTAGACGGTTAATTAAACAGTTGATGAACTGATGGTTACAAAATTTATACAAATGATGAATCTGTTTACATTTCAGTTCTTCCTATAAGTTGTGTATAATCCACTGTATTCAGTACAGTAGTTAAACATTAGAGGAAACTCAATATCAAGAAATAGTCACTTCTTACCAACATTCTTTAATTGTTACTGTTGCCTTTACTGGCACCAAAGTACAGCAGCAGGCTTTGAAGAATACCAATATTTTTAGAAACCCCATAGACTAATAATATAAAATGCACAGTGCTTCATGCTGAACAGTTGTGCAGTCAGATATCTGCCATGCACAGTGCTTTGTGTTAAACAGAATGTAATTACATAAGTGTAATTACCTAAGTGTAGTTACAGGATGAGAGCTATGCTCATGGTGTCCCGTCTTCCCAGTACTCTGTCATATAATTTTTTGAAATTACTGATAGCTTTGGCCTCCACCACCTTCTCACCTAACTTATTCCAACCGTCTACCACTCTGTTAGCGAAAGTGAATTTTCTCACATTTCTTTGGCAGCTTTGTTTAGTTAGTTTAACCATATGACTTCTTGTTCTTGAAGTTCCAGGTCTTAGGAATTCTTCCCTATCTTTTACCGATCCTGTTACTATTTTGTACGTAGTGATCATATCGCCTCTTTTACTTCTATCTTCAAGTTTTGACATGTTTAATGCCTCTAACCTCTTCATGTAGCTCTTGTCCTTCAGTTCTGGGAGCCACTTAATGGCATGTCTTTGCACCTCTTCCAGTTTGTTGATGTGCTTCTTAAGATATGGGCACCATACAACTGCTGCATATTCCAGCTTTGGTCTAACAAAGTCGTGGTGTGAACAATTTCTGTAGTGTTCCACCATCCATGTATAATATTTAAAAGCAATTTTGAAGTTAGAAAGTGTAGCATATGTTCCTCGCATGATGTTCTTTATGTGGTCCTCAGATGACAGTTTATCTATTTAGAACCACCCCTAGATCTCTTTCTTTATCAGAATTCTTGCAAGATTTCTCACATAATTTATAGGTTGTGTGAGGTCTATGTTCTCCTATTCCACATTCCATAATATAGCATTTATTAACATTAAATTCCATTTGCCAAGTGGTGCTCCATACACCTATTTTGTCCAGGTTTTCTTGAAGGGCATGACAATCATCTAAGTTTCTTATCTTCCCTATTATATTAGCATCATCAGCAAACATGTTTATATAATTCTGTATTCCATCTCCTAGATGGAATACTCATCATTTATGTAGACAATGAACATTACTGGTGCAAAACTGAACCCTGTGGTACTCCACTCATGACATTTCTCCAATCTGATATATTGCCTCTGATTACTGCCCTCATTTTTCTGTCAGATTTTTTTTATCTATGTTAGAAGATGTACCATTAGATGTCCGGCATGCACAGTGATTTAGGTTGAGCAAGTGTGCATTATACACTTGTCATGCACAACACTTTAGGTTGAACAGTGTGTAGTTATTTACTTGTCATGCACAGTGCTTCTGCTTTTTTGCTTAATCTCTTCACGTATCATAGTGAAAATACTTTATTTAAAGCATTTTCATTCATTATTATATACTGTAGTCTGAACTTAGCATAGTCATCCATGCTTTTATTTGGAATAGTATTTGTCCTTCATAAGCATTTCCCTAATAAAATGTTTTATATGCATTTATGATACACTTTATTTTGAGGTTGATATGTATCCATAGCCCTTTGGATTGGTGCTGGCAATTTTATTTGAAAGTTAAATGGCACTGTGGCAACTTGCATGATGTTTTCAGCCAATAGAAACCTTTGCTTTTTAGGGCTCAATTAGTAACCTTTGATGGCAAAGCTTTAAAGTTGTTTTGTTTCGCCTTGTAGATGTTGTTAAATAATTTAGATGTAACAAATATTGGCCAGAAGAGAGTATAGGCTGTTTTAGCTGTAGTGTTGTAGTGGGACCGGTGGTATGGTTGTACCATGACTGTAGTTGTAGTGACCATTGTTGACCAGTGGTATGAATGCACACATACAATACTGATGTGTATGTGCATTCATGAATATCCGACTCTTAACAAGTGTAACAGGTCTCGGTAGTACAGTTGGGTTCCTTTTTGACTCACAATTGGGAATCCTGGGTTTAATCCCTGGCAGAACAGAAATGGTTGGGCATGTTTCCTTACACTAATGCCTTTGTTCACTTAGCAGTAAATAGATACCTGAGAGTTAGTTGAGTGTTGTGGGGTTACATCCTAGGGAAGGTTTGTAGTTTGACCTCGGGGTGGCCCTAAATATAAGTTTAACATACATACATATACAGTGGAACCTCGGTACTCTAACAGCTCCCAACTCGATCATTTTGTCACTTGGACGCTATGTTGATGTTTGGTACTTATCCATTTATTTGACTCTCACGTAAACACACATCCCTAGCGAGTCAGTTTTGCCATAGCTATTGTTCAGTTCACAACATCACTGGACCTCTTTAAACTTTCCCAGTTATTTTGTATATTCTCAGCATAAATAAGTTGCCATGGCACATAAAGTTAGTGATAAGAGCCAAGCAAAAAGAAAATTAGTTAGAACCACGATTGGGACAAAAAAAGAGACCCATAGCAAAATATGAAAGTGGTGCCTGAATGTCTGCTCTTGCTACTGAATTTGGTATGCCTTAATCAAGTTCTCTAATAAAAAATGTGTACAAAATGGGGTAAATGCAAAGTTTTCTTGAAAAATGTCACCCTGACAAAGCTGTGATAATGGTAGGCACTCCCCTGCCAAAGATAACATCCCTCTTCCTCTGCCCTCACCACATTCCACATATGCCATCACCCTCCTAAGTGCATATAAATGTTTACTGTATTTACATTTATTTCATTTATTTATTGTATTAATATATTTATTATTTTGGTCTGGAAGGGATTAATCCAATTTACATTATTTGTTAGGAAAATTTTTTCAGTACTTGAACAGAACGCACTCCACCCTCCTTCAGGAACCAATTAAAGTTTGAGTATTGAAGTTCCACTTTATATATATAGATATAATATTAATATATATATATATATATATATATAATATATATATATATATATATATATATATATATATATATAATATATATATATATGCTATATACAGTGGTACCTCGGAAGACGAGCAGGATTTCCTCGAAAATTATGTCTCGGAACGCGAGGGTTACCTCGGGACGCGAGTTTTTGATACGCGTACAGGCCGACCTAGCGCGTGGTCGATCGGCGATCGCGCCCCTCCGCCCCTCAGTTTACCATTGTCTCGTGCCCATGACTATCCCACATCAATTCTTCACCTGGATTTTCAGTGTTTTGTGGATTTTTGGTCATTGACTATAACAGTTTGTTATTATATATCTCACCATGAGTCTCAAGAAAGCCATTGATAAGGTTCAACCTAAGAAATAGCTGTGAGTAGAGGCAGTAGGGATGTCCCTCCTTGATTAAGAAAATGTGTGAAGTATGGGAAGAACTGCAAAGTTTTGTGTGGAAAAAACTCACCCAGATAAAGCTGTAGCAGGCCGTTGCATTGACCTTTTAAATGATAATGTGATGTCTTACTACAGACAAGTGTTAAAATGTAGGGAAAAACAAGTGTCTTTAGAGAAATTCT
>WNGS01045890.1:0-14542 GCA_020271785.1 Procambarus virginalis
AAAGACCAGTTGATACTGCTAAAAGGGCAATTAAAAAATATATTCGTTTCATTTCAGATTGTTTAGTAATTGTGATACGATCTGGCAGTTTTCAAACCCGTTGGTTTAATTCCAGGTGAACTTAACATCATCAATTGCGGTAGAAGGCCGGTTACCACCGCCAGTTGTGCCATTCAGTGTTACGATCCGGATCCAGACTTTTTGGTTGAGGTTATTCAAAGAAGAGCCAAAGTCTACGACTAACCGGAGTACTTGCAAAGTTGGCTGCTGTCCCGAAAATGGTATTCAAGGTTGCAGGTGCGGTAGTTACAGGTGTAAAAGAACCGGGTTATCACCTACACCATAATCCACTTTCCAGTTGGTAGTACGACCTACTGTGGTTCCTGAGCCATCCAGTGATTGCAACAAAAACTCAAGTTTTCAGATTTGTCTTCCCCGTAGTATTCGCCAGTTGAAAACAAACGCATAACCCGGATCTCCTCCTGTGGCGGCAGTACCTGTCTGACGGCAACCCAGTGCACGATTCGTAGATGAACTTTGTGCGGTGCTGCTGGAAGTTGAGGTTAAACCAGTGGCCGAAGCAAAATTCTTAAAACCAAGACTGGTCTGGTTCCAGGCTGTCGGTGTCAGGAAATTGAGGTTATAAACTGTTGCTTCGTTGCCTACAAACCCACCGGTAGCTTCCTGTTTTACATAAACACCAGCAGGCAATCCGGCTGTACCGAGGTTGTCAAAATTGATGGTATAGGGCGATGTGCTTCCGAGCGTAATCTGTCCCTCACCACTGAATGTCGGACAACGGGGATTATAAAAGCGCACATCCGAAGTATCGCGGATGGTCAGCTGCTTGGTAGAACCAAAGAAGGAATACACGGCAATAATATCGCCATTACCCTGAGCCACCGGCAGGGTGGCAAAATTGCTGAAATCACTGGTGCGCAAGGTGATCTTTGCACTGGAAAGATTCGAACAATCCTGAATGATCCGGTTGCCGGAGAAACCGTCATCTGCATAGTTCTTTGAACGATCCGCTGCAGAAAACTCATAGCCGGACAATCTGATCAGGGTGCTCACATAACGATCCTGCAGGGAAGTCGTCAGTTGTGATACAGTAACCAGTTTAGGTACCAATGGCTGATTCAGCGCACCTTTGATGATATGCTGATTCTGCAGGTTGGTAGCCAGCAGGGTTACACCGCCCTGGTTGATATAGGGCGTATCCACACCACCACCAAACTGTAATGTACCATTGTACTGTCCGAGGTAAAGGCCTTTCAGTTTACAAACAACTTACGGCCTACCGGGTAATTGTTGAAATGGTTATTACCTGCCAGACGCAACAACACGCCACCTGTGGAGTCCTGGATAGCGATCTGCTGATAATAGTTACCACTCCGGTCATCGCAGGATACTACTCCTTCGATCACCGCATCATCGGTAATGGCTACAGGAGCACCTGAGGTATAGCGGGCTTTTACATCCTTGATACTGATATTGGCCACGATATCGGGTTCACCGAGTACGGGCGGGTCAGTAAATTTCTTTTTGCAGGATACCATCAGCAGACCGGCCAGCACTAAACCCGTAGCCGGAAGGATCCATTTATTTCTGAAATTGTTTTGCATAATAGAGTAGTTTGTGCAGTCAGTTAATATTATTGGATATCCCCGGCGGTACGGATACCGATCTGGGCATTTGTTAAATAAATGGATACATAACCTGTTATTGATGTACCACTGGTATTCACGGTGATACCGGAAGCCGTTCTAACAAACATGGAAAGGGTACTGGTAGCATCGGCAATGGTATAAGTAATACCAGTTGGGTTTGTACCGGTCTGAGTAATGGAGGTCACATTATTGATCTTTACCAGTGTTGAGGCCCATGTATTCTTGTTGGCATTGATTTCGGCAATTGTAGCCACCCGGGGTGTAATCGAGATTGTACCACTAACTTTAGTAATATTGGCCATTGGCACGCTCATCAATTCTAAATCCCCATTATAGAGCGTTAATTTTCCCCCATTGGGATTTATTTCAAGCACGTCACCCATCTGATATACCTGAGACCCGCTCAGTGTAAACAAATAAATTCCGGCACCGCTTTCATCCTGCAAACGATAAACACTGGAAGCCTCGTTGATACTATTGGAGATCACGATACCACGGATCCGTTTGGTGCCGGTAGGAATTGTATAATCCCCGCTGCCGTGGTATAAAGCCCGGAAGGCGGCGAATGTCATATAGTCACCGGGGCCCAGCGGATCAGGACCTGTGGGTCCAACCGGCACTTTGTCGCAGGAAAAGAACAGCACCGAAAACTACCAGTGGCGGTTATTGTAATTTTATTGATTGAAGATTCATAATCTTATTTATTAGCAGTTAAAGTCACGGAATTAAAAACGAAGCGTCATGCTGGCAAAAAAGTTCAGGCCATAGGCATAGAACAACTTCGGCGGAAACTTACCCACCTGTACCGGATCCGTAGAAGACAACTGGGCATCATAGCGCAGCTGCTCAAAACCACCGTCACGATGTCTTTATTGTTCAGCAGGTTGTTGATCCCTACGTTAAACACCAGGAAAGTGGATTTTTTATTGACTTCAAAATCCTTCGGCAGTTTCCAGGAGTAGCCGCCAAAGAAATCCACGGTATACTGCGCATCAAATTTGGTCTGATTGAAGATCTCGTTATAAGCGTCACTTTTATTGGGTACATACTGCAAGGCATCCCAGGTGCGACGAAGCGGGTTCATGCTCAGGTAAGATTTGTCAAAGTAATTACCGGTAAGACTCACAAACCAGAATTTGGGAGAACGGTAATTGATCGCAAAGCTATAGGCTTCCATCGGGGTGGAAGGCAGTCTGAAGTTCTCCGCATAGATTAGCTGACGACCCAGTACAGAAGCACTGTTATCGACTGTGATCACCGCTGTCTGCTTACTGTCATAATAGTAACGACCTACTGCAGCCGCTGCATTCAGGGTAATGGTTGGCGTCAGTCTGGCTTCAATACCAAACTCACCACCGAAATGCAGTTTATCGATACCATTGATAGCATAGTTCACAAAGTTCTGGTAAGTATCATGATAGAAAGACATCACATCCACGCCATCCAGGAAACGGGTAATAGCCGCTCAAGCGGATCTTGAATTTAGGTGCGTTCATGATATAACCACCTTCCACGGTCTGGATGGTTTCACTTACCACATTATCCTGCTGTGCATTACGTGTACGCGGGGAGATATAACATTTTCAAAATATGGAGCGCGGGTCTGGTAAGAGCCATTTACAAATACATAGTTACGGCCATCTATCTTATAGGTAACACCGCCTTTTACCGCATAATCGGTAAACTCATTTACGGTTCCTTTCCCTTTTGAATCTGTGGGGAAAAGACCATTACGCACATTTCCTTCGCGGTAGAACTTGGTATAGGACAAATTACCCCGCCAGGAAGAAATCCACTTTATTATACCGGAATACCCCCTGTGCCCATCCGGCCGCACGGGAAATATTGATATTGTAATCATAACCAAACTTGTCGCCTTTGTACAGAATCCGGTTAGGCTGATCCAGGTCAAACTGGTTGGCTGAATTATCCACCGGGAAATCGCGTTCGGCAAACTGGTTTACATTCACATAAAACTGGCCGCCGAGCAGATGCATCTACTTTTTTAAAGTAGTGATTGTTCTGTTGCTGATAAGAGGCCCCGGCAGTAAGGTCGATATGATCGGTAAGTTTTGTATTGATCACACTGTTGGCATTGAAGCGCTTTGTATTAATGATGCGTTCTTCAATGATATACCGTGAGCGTTGTCCGGTAACTGTGTTGCCCGTGATCCCGTTGGCATTATAGATTGTCGCGTTACTGGATCTGTTCACATTGTACAGGTTCTGCCAGTTGATCTGACGGTAATTGATATCATTTTTCATCAGGTCATAGAGCAATTGTCCCTGTGGCCGGATCCGTAGAACTGGCCCAGGTGCTGGTATAGCTGGGCAGGTAGCGGTAATA
The DNA here is from genome assembly GCA_020271785.1 of Procambarus virginalis. NCBI lineage: Eukaryota > Metazoa > Arthropoda > Malacostraca > Decapoda > Cambaridae > Procambarus > Procambarus virginalis. Next base: position 4,018 of record WNGS01045890.1, read on the forward strand.
ATCCGGACGGGGATCTGCCGCATTGTACCAATCCAGTGCAGTAACACTGCGGTTACCGAATGAATAACCGGCAGCGGTCGTCAATGTGGTTTTATTATTCACCTGAAATCGTGGGTGAGAATAAAAACGGGCTGATGTGTTTTACCCACGCTGGCATTTCTTTTTACACCGTTCTGATAACCCCAGTTCGGGTTGTAATAATTGGTTCCTGCCAGATCCATCATTTCCTGAATGGCGGCTCCCTGACGACCATTCTCTGTAGGTGCCCCGAAAGTGGTGAGCGAAAGCAGGTGACGTTGACCGATCCGTTTATCAACAGCGGCAAAGTAGCCCCACCCATTATAATAAGTACCGGGTAAATAGCCTTCATCGGCCCAGCGGCGGCTGCCACTTAAAGAGAAAGCCCAGCCCTTTTTACTTACACCCGTTGAGTGTGTCAGCATAATCCGGTTATTATAATTACGATTGGATGCTGCGTAGCTTAAGCTGGTCTGTGCCCGTTGTTTGCTGGCACGAGAATCAATATTGGTATTACTTCCGATATCACCAAGGCGAAAGTGTTGTAACGAAGTCCCAGGATACATCACGATTACGCATTACATCATTCAGTCCGCCCCAGAGACCAAAGGGGGTGAAGCCATTATCCAGGTTATCCATCGGAATACCATTCATGTAGGTACTGAAAAGATCATTGTCGTATCCACGAATCCTGAACCGCACCGCACTGAAGTTGAATGAAGCGGCGGAATAAAACGGATCTCTTCCCGCTGTCAGCAGAGAGGAGATGTTCTGGTTGCCCCCATCTCCCAGGTCATTGTCGTCCAGGGGAAACGGTCGGGATATTATCCAGTACCGCGTCTTTTACTTCATCAATGATGGCTGTGTCTTTTTTTGCTGTGGAGTCGACTTGTGCTCCGGCTGCCAGTGAGATGCAGCAGAAGAGCAGCAGCAGTTTGTTTTTTAGCATGTCAGTTTATTTAAACGAGAGTGCAAAATTACTGATGTTATGATTGGCTTTTAAAAAAATTAAGCACATAATAATTACGTAATACTTATTTGCAGCGAATTTCTGTTTCAGTTCGTCCAATCATTCAGTACTTTTGTACCCCTTTATATGAATATTATGAGCCGGATCACTATCGTATTTTTCCTATTGTTCAGTTGCTTTTCCATTCATGCACAAAAGAAAGAATATAAAAGCGCGGTAATCGCTTTTATAACCTGGAGAATCTCTATGATACAGTCAACAATACGATGACCAATGATGAGGAGTTTCTGCCACAGGGTGACCGCAATTATGGTACAGCCATTTATCTCAATAAACTCACGAAATTATCAACGGTCATTCGCAGATCGGCACCGAACTGAATCCGGACGGACCGGCATTGCTGGTGTGGCGGAAGTGGAAAACGATACGGTTTTTGAACGACCATGGTAAGCAACCGGCCATGCCAAAAGGAATTATAAGATCGTGCATTATGATTCAAAAGACATACGTGGGGTGGATGTGGGTCTGCTGTATAATCCGAAATACTTTGTAGTGGAAGCCAGTGATAAATTATTTGTGCAATTGCCCGGTGGTTCTAAAGATGCATACTTCACCCGTGATATACTTTGGGTTAAAGGACAACTGGATGGAGAGAAACGGTCATATATATGTGAATCACTGGCCCAGCCGCAGTGGAGGCGAAGTACGCAGTGCACCGGCCCGGAATGCAGCAGCGGCGGTGTGTCGTCATCATATGGACTCTATTGCCAAACTGGAACCCAAGGCAAAAGTGATCGTAATGGGTGACCTCAATGATGATCCGGTCAATGAAAGTGTTGCCGGCATTATCAATGCAAAGGGAAAAGAAAAGGATGTGATGCCGGGTGGTATGTTCAATCCCTGGACGGAAATGTATAAAAAAGGCATCGGCCACACTGGCTTACCAGGATGCCTGGGGCTTGTTTGATCAGATCCTGATTTCCCATGCCTGGCTGAAGAAGGAACAGAATGGCTTTTTTTATTATCAACCCCATATTTTCAATAAGAATACCTGGTGGAAAATCAGGGCGTTATAAAGGTTATCCGATGCGTACCTGGGACGGGAATACGTACCGGGGTGGTTACAGCGACCACTTCCCTACCTATATCTTTTTCCTGAAAGAAATTAAGCCGGCGAAAAAGGGGTTTTGACACAAGTAATTGTTTTTCATATATTTAACTGAAAAGTATCGATCCGGAAAAGGGCCTGAAAAGAGCCCCTTTTTCTGTGCGGATTCTGGCAGGAAACTCCTATCTTTGCCGCCCCAAATTCTGTATTCGCAGATTCTGTCCGCCCTGCGGATTAGTCCAATGGGAAACCCCTCTTCCGCTAATGCTTCGGAGGGTGAAACCGAATTTTTAACTAACCCTCCTACGCAAATGCTTCGGAGGGTAAAACAAGGTAAAATGAACAATTACGAATTGATGGTGATTTTTTACCCCGTCTTAAGTGACGATGAGTTCAAAGCTGAGCAGAAGAAATATGCGAAGCTGGTAACCGATGCCGGTGGCTCTATCGTACATGAGAATCCCTGGGGTCTGAATCACTTGCGTATCCCATCCAGAAAAAAACCACAGGTCTCTACTGGGTACTGGAGTACACTGCGCAATCCGACTTCAATGAGAAGCTGAAAATCCAGCTTCTGCGTGACGAAAGCGTGCTTCGTCACTTATGCACCAAACTCGATAAATACGCCGTCGAGTACAATGCTAAAAGAAAAGTGGTGTAAAAACAGGAACCAGAAAAAGCAGTGGAGGCTTAATACAATGGCAAAGAATGAAATTAAATACCTGACCGCCATTAAAAGCGACAAACGCGTTAAGAAGTTCTGCCGCTTTAAGAAATATGGCATCCGCTACATCGATTATAAAGATGTGGAGTTCCTCAAAAAATTCCTGAATGAGCAGGGTAAATTATTACCCCGTCGTCTTTCCGGTAACAGCCTGAAATATCAGCGCAAGGTTTCCGATGCGGTTGAAAAAAGCCCGTCAGATGGCCTTATTGCCTTACGTAACAGATCTTTTAAAATAACCTCACCCTAACCCCGTAAAACGGGAGACAGTCCCGGGCAACCGGTACTGGGTTGGTGAACAAAAAGAAAACAATGGAAGTAATCTTAATTCAAGACGTAGATAACCTGGGTGGTGTGAATGAAGTAGTAAAAGTAAAGAACGGGTATGCCCGTAACTTTTACTGCCCCGCCAGCTGGCTGTGGAAAACAGTCCCAGCAACAGGAAGCAACTGGAAGAGCGCTTAAAGCAGGTGCGTAAAAAAAGAAGAAAAAATGCTGGCGGAGATCAACAGTGTAATCGCCAAACTGAATGAAGCCCCGATCAACTCGGTGCTAAACAGGTACCAGCGGTAAAATCTTCGGAAGCATCACCTCCCTGCAGCTCAGCCGTGCGATCCGCGAACAAAGAGGATATGAGATCGATCGTAAGAAGATCTCGATCCCTGAAGATGTAAAAGAACTGGGTGCTTATAAAGCCACGATTGATTTCGGCAATGGTAAATCTACCGAAGTTGAAATTGAAGTTGTAGCTGAATAATTGTCCCTGAAAAAGCAGCAAAAGTCCTCCTCAAAAGGGAGGATTTTTGCATTTCATACATCAACTAATTAATTATCAACGAATTGCATTGTTCAATCGGGAGTTTAAGAAAAATTATTAGTATCTCAATAAAATTTCCGTTATTTTGTCTTGCTTTTGGTGCTCTTTCAGTTTCACAAGTCCTGAACGATTCGAAAAACCATAGAATGTTCATTGGGTACTGTTACTGTTGACACTTTTATATTTAAAAATTTCAAAATGAACATTTACGTAGGAAATCTCAGTGGAACCTGAAGGATCAGGATTTATATACCTTTTCGCAACACATGGCGAAGTAAGCTCCGCTAAAATTGTTACCACAAATTCACGAACCGCAGTAAAGGTTTTGGTTTTGTTGAAATGCCCAATGACGATCAGGCCCAGGCTGCGATTGCTGCCCTGAATGGTACTGAAGTTGACGGACGTAACATTGTTGTCAACGAAAGTCGTCCGAAACCGGAAGGTGGCGGCGGCGGTGGCTTCAAGAAAAGAAGCTTCGGCAACGGCGGCGGTGGCGGCGGCTACATAATGGTGGCGGCGGCGGCGGCTTTGGAGGCGGCGGCGGCTTCAACCGTGATCGCGGTGGTTAGGTAACGACTATTAATTAATACGTCTTTCCATAAACAGAAAGTCTGGTCCGACATCGTCGAACCAGACTTTTTTATTGCCTGATTTGAGGTTGCCTTAATCTGTTTGTTTTCACACTACCGGCGCCAGACACCTGCTGACTTACTGTTGCATTGCCTTTATACTTTACATCGGCTGCACCGGATACATCCACATCCGTTTAACGCTGGCAAATACCTGTGCATTCCCGGCACCTGAGATATCCACTCTGGTGTTTTCTGCCAGTAACTCATAGCATTTAATATCGGTACTGCCACTACCTTCCACTGTAAAATCACGGGTCTCTCCTTTCAGTGTAACCGAACAGGCGCACTTACATCCACATCTACTTTGGGGGCGTTAAGATCAATTTTTGCATCAGAAGCCCCACTCATATCTATCTGCAGGGTACCCTGACTCAGAATTTGTTTTCAGAAAATATATCGCAGGCTCCCGAAGCCTCGAGTCTTGAAAATGCAGGAGCACTCACATAAACCTTTATGGCACGGGATGGCTTAGATTTATGCCGCTTTTAGGACGGATCTTCAGCATATCTCCATCGTTTTCCACTATGATATACTTCATCAGGTTTTCATCGGCCTCCACCCGGATAGCCGTGGTTGCTCCATTGCTCACATAAAGATCAATGGCTCCGCTCACCTTCACCCCGCTAAAAGAAGAAGCGGTACGGGTTTCGTACTGACCTTCCCATTGCCCCGAACCGTTTACCCATAAAATTGCTGCAGGACTGAGGACCAATAGAAAAGCGGCCAGGAGAAATGATAGCTGTTTCATAACAGTGCTGTTAAGTTATCCCGAAGATAATAAGGTTTACCTTCTTTTACACTGAGACGTGGGCAGTTAAACCCATGTTACCCACAAGCGGTATTTTTCCGGTTTTACCGGTGACCGGGCGGCTCGCGGTTCCTCCCTGTCTGGTTTTCTTTACCTTCGCAGCACTATGACAGAAAAGATACTCATCCTTGATTATGGATCCCAGTATACCCAGCTGATCGCCCGTGCGGTTCGTGAAGCCAGTGTGTATTGTGAGATCATTCCCTTTCATAAACCCTTTACCGTTGAACCCGGCCTGAAAGGCATCATACTTTCCGGCTCCCCCTTCTCCGTAAACGAGCCTGATGCGCCGGATACAGATGTAGCCGCCCTGGTGAGCCAGGTGCCGGTGCTCGGTGTTTGTTATGGTGCACAACTGACGGCCAAAAAGTTTGGCGGACTCGTAGCTAAAAGCGATAAACGGGAATATGGCCGTGCCATTCTGCAACGCAAAAAGAAGATATTCTATTCAGCGAAGTAAGTGCAGAAAGCCAGGTATGGATGAGTCATAGTGATACCATCAAAGAACTTCCGCAGGGATTCGAACTGCTGGCTGATACGGAGAGTATCCCGGTGGCTGCTTTCCGCAAAGCAGGCAACGAAGGCAACCCCTTGTACGGCGTACAGTTTCATCCGGAAGTGTATCATTCAAAAGAAGGAAAAAAGATCATTCATAATTTCCTGGTGAAGATCTGTGGTTGTACACAGGACTGGACACCTGCGCATTTTATCACGGATACAGTGGAAGCGTTAAAAAAACAGATTGGCGACCGCAAAGTGATCATGGCGCTCAGTGGTGGTGTGGATTCCACCGTTGCCGCTACACTGATTCACCGGGCAATTGGCGACAGGTTGTTTGGCATTTTCGTTGATAATGGGGTACTGCGTAAAAACGAATTCGAATCAGTATTACAAACCTATGCCCAGATCGGACTAAATGTTAAGGGTATTGATGCCCGTGAGCATTTTTATACGAAGCTGGCAGGCAAAACTGATCCGGAAGAAAAAAGAAAGATCATTGGTGCAGGCTTTATCGATGTGTTCCAGGAAGAGGCCAAAAAAATTGAAGGTATCGGATTACTGGGTCAGGGAACCATTTACCCGGATGTGATTGAAAGCGTTTCGGTACATGGCCCCTCTGTCACCATCAAATCACATCACAATGTAGGCGGACTACCCGAACACCTGCACCTGGAACTGGTAGAACCACTGCGTTCATTATTCAAAGATGAGGTACGGAAAGTAGGACGAGAGCTGGTATTCCGGCCGAGATGATCGATCGTCATCCGTTCCCCGGTCCGGGACTCGCGATCCGGATTTTAGGCGATATCACCGAAGAAAAGGTACAGTTATTGCAACAGGCAGATCACCTGTATATCAAGGCCCTGAAAGATAACAATCTGTATGCAACTATCTGGCAGGCCGGTGCTATCTTACTCCCGGTAAAAAGCGTTGGGGTGATGGGTGATGAAAGGACGTATGAATATACGGTGGCACTGCGGGCGGTAACCAGTGTGGATGGTATGACGGCTGACTGGGCGCACCTGCCCTATGAGTTCCTGGCGTATGTGTCGAACGAGATCATCAACAATGTACGGGTATAAACCGGGTCGTTTATGATATCAGCAGCAAACCACCTGCTACTATCGAATGGGAATAAACAGCTTTAAATAAGATCCTATGCGCATTCAACACTGGGTACTGATACTTCTGGTCCTGTTGGCAAGAACGGCCGGCGCACAAACGCCAGCACCGGCTTACAAGATCGCCATTTTTGCCCCGCTTTACCTGGACTCGGCCTACGATAGTCAGTCAGAATACCGGTATGCCAAAAACATATTCCCGAAGTTTATCAATCCGGGACTGGAGTTTTATGAAGGTGCTCAACTGGCCCTTGATTCGTTGAACAAAGAAAGATCAGCCTGGATGTCCAGGTATTTGATACCCGTTCGGCCAAACAAACTTTACAACAGCAATTAGCGGCTCCATCAATGAAAGATATTAAGCTGGTAATTGCGTATTGTTCATCGGCAGAAGTAAATTATTTGCTGATGCGGGGTTGCAGAAAATATACCGGTAATCAATGTAAACCTGCCGAATGATGGTGGTGTAACCGGTAATCCCTATTACATTATGATGAACTCCACGCTGAAAACCAGTGTGAAGGCATCTACCGGCATATCCAAAAACACTATTCGCTGGACCGCCTCATTGTATTCCGTAAAAAAGGAGTACTGGAAGACAGGATCCGTTCTTATTTTGATGATTACAGTAAAAGCACCACCGGTGTACCTCTCAAGATAAATATATAGACCTGACAGACAGTTTTCAGGTAAACCAGCTTACCCCCTATCTTGATACCCTGCAAATTCTTTGTGTATTGCGGGCAGCCTGGATGAAAATTTCGGTAAGCGCCTGACACTGCACTCGCAGGTTTGAAAAACAAAAATTATAAAGCAGTGGTGATGGGGATGCCCACCTGGGACGCGATCCGCGATTTTACACGTCCGGGAATACCGCGGATTGGAAATTGTATACAGTACTCCCTTTTATAATCCACGTACTGATAAGGTAAGCCAGAGCATCCTACTGTATTTAACAACCGGATGTTTGCCCGGCCCAGTGATATGGTGATGAGGGGTTATGAAGCATGTGTGGCGTTTTACCAAACTGATTGCTGCAGTACAAAGCTGATTTTGCATCCAATATCACCAGGAAAGAATTCAATGTTTTTTCACGAAATTGATCTGCAACCGGGTGCTCAACCGGCAGACGATGACACTGGATTATTTGAAAACAAGAAACTCTATTTCCTGAAATGGCAGGACGGGATCATTAAATCGGTCAACTAAATCAATTGCCGCCAATACGGACGGACGTGTACGAATCTCCCGGATATACAAATCATACTTGAATGGCTTGAAGCAAAAGTTTCAGGCCATTTTTATTCCAGGAGAAGCCTGGGATCATATCGTGCATGGAAGAAGTGGCCTGGTGAATGCCCCTACCGGTTGCGGAAAAACCTTTTCCGTGTTCCTGGGTACCCTGATCCGTTATATCAATCAGCATCCCGGAAATTATAGCAGCCGGAAAAATAACGGACTACAGCTAATGTGGATCACGGCCACTCAGGGCATTGGCCAAAGATATCGCAGGGCGATGGAAGAAGTATTGACCGAATTGAACATACCCTGGAAAGTAGGGATTCGTAACGGCGATACGTCTGTGCCGAGCGTACCCGGCAGAAAAAGCAGATGCCGGAGATCCTGATCATCACCCCCGAAAGCCTGCATTTGTTACTGGCCCAGAAAGGTTACCCCTCCCCTGTTTCAATCACTCGCAGTAATAGCCGTGGATGAATGGCATGAACTGCTGGGCAGCAAAAGAGGAGTACAGGTGGAACTGGCCCTTTCGAGACTGATACACCTGAACGAAAATACCGGGAACGACCGATGATCTGGGGTATTTCGGCAACCATCGGTAACCTGGGTGACCGGGGAAGTACTCCTGTCCCCGCTACAACAGCTATGTATAACCGTAACTGCATCCATCCGGAAAAATATCCGTGTGGAATCAGTTTTTTCCGGATGAAATTGAAAAATACCCCTGGGCCGGTCACCTCGGAATCAAGCTGGCCCATAAGCTGATTCCCATTATTATGCAGAGCCGGACCAGCCTGATCTTCATCAATACCCGGGGTATGAGTGAAACACCTGGTACCAGACCTTGCTGATGTATGCCCGGAACTGGCGGGGTCGATCGCACTCCATCATGGCAGTATTGATCCTGAACTGCGCAACTGGATCGAAGACAATTTACATACCGGCAATCTGAAGGCTGTTGTATGCACTGCCAGCCTGGATCTGGGTGTGGATTTTCGGCCAGTCGAAACAGTGATCCAGGTAGGTTCGCCCAAAGGTGTAGCCCGTTTTCTGCAACGTGCAGGACGAAGTGGTCACCAGCCCGATGCGGAAAGCCGGATCTATTTTCTGCCCACCCATTCACTGGAACTGACCGAAGTCGCCGCCCTTAAATCTGCATCGAAGAAAAGATGATCGAAAGCCGGGTGCCCTATATTGGCTGCTATGATGTACTGCTCCAGTATATTAATACACTGGCCATTTCAGAAGGTTTCAAAGGACCGGCATTATTTAAGGAGATAAAGTCCACCTATTGTTACCCGCGATCTTACAGAAGATGAATGGGGACAACTCCTGCATTTTGCCACTGCAGGGGGAAATGCCATGCAACAATATGATGATTTCAGGAAAGTGTAACTGGAAGACGGTGTATACCGGATGAAGAGCCGCAAACTGGCGATGCGTCACCGGATGCATATCGGCACAATTGTAAGTGATGCGATGCTGAAAGTTAAATTCATAACCGGCGGTTATATCGGGGTGATCGAGGAATACTTTATTTCACGGCTTACACCGGGTGAAGTGTTCACCCTGGCCGGACGAAATCTTGAGTTTGTAATGATCAAGGATATGACGGTGCTGGTTCGAAAATCAACTCAGAAAAAATCCATCGTTCCCAGCTGGAATGGCGGACGAATGCCACTCACAGCCAACCTTGGAAAAAAACTACGTTCTGAACTGAATCGTTACCGCCAGGGAACCTCGCGGGATATACCGGAACTGAATGCGCTGCATCCTTTGTTTGAATTACAATCCACTTGTCGCATGTGCCGGCAGAAATGAATTGCTGATCGAGCATATTGAAACAAGGATGGATATCACCTGTTTGTTTATCCCTTTGAAGGGCGGCTGGTGCATGAAGCCATGGCTGCTATACTGGCCTGGCGGATGAGCCGGATCCGGCCAATCAGTTTTTTCATTCGCCATGAATGATTATGGATTCGAATTACTCAGTGATCAGCCCATTCCACTGGATGACAGCAATGCCTATGAGTTGTTCAGTACAGCAGGGCTGCTGACCGATATTCAACCGCAGTGTAAACAATACTGAAATGGCCCGACGTAAATTCCGGGATATTGCGGTGATTGGCGGACTGATCTTCCAGGGAATGCCCGGAGAGAAAAAGAAAGCGAGACACCTGCAATCTTCTGCGTCCCTCCTGTTCAATGTATTCAGTGAGTATGATGCAGACAATCTGCTGTTACGGCAATCGTACCAGGAAGTGCTGGATCAGCAGATGGAAGAAGCCCGGTTGAGGGACATGCTGCAACGGATCAGGCATCAAAATAGTAATCACTTTTCCGCAACAACTGACGCCTTTCTGTTTCCCGATCAAGGTAGACAGTATGCGGGAAGATTTATCATCCGAAAAACTCGAGGACCGGGTCAAAAAAATGCAGCAGCAACTGAAATAAGAATAAATAGTTTTATAGATTTGATCCCTGTCGATGAAAAACCCGGTTCCTCATATCTTACGTGAACAAACTCTCTGGCTTTCGCCGGAGCGTTGCATCCTTTGGGAAGAAACCAATACACTGATCGTAGCGG
>WNGS01045892.1:0-15000 GCA_020271785.1 Procambarus virginalis
GTCCAAAATAGTTGTTTTGTTAAGCCATTATTACCATTGATGCGAGAGTACCATGTCTTATATATATAATATATAGAGCAAGTGGACCTGTGGCCACTAGGTTTAGGCTATCAATAGCGACTCAATACTATACAGATATTTAAAAAAATACTGATTAAAATTTAAGTTATTCATTATATAATATATTATATGCTATATTTTAGATATGGTATAATGCTGAACTGCTGGAGAGCTAACCCTCTAGAGAGACCTTCCTTCTTACACCTCCAACACACACTTGGAGAAATAATGGGCGAGACAGAGAAACAGGTGTGTACACATAATAGCAGTGCTGTCGTTAAACAATGTATTATAGTTAATAGTAGGTGTTGTGGTATAAAATATTTTATAACATTTTCTTAAAAAATTTCATCTTGATTATTTTCCTGTATATTCTTTGAGATAGACAACCCATCATTAGAGCAGGTTTTTATCTTCATTGAATAGTAGTATTTGTCTTCAAAATATTTGTCAAGATTTTCAAGTCCGAAGAGTGCACTTTCAGACTGAGACAGGACAAGTACAGTGCATCCTCCAGTTCAGCAGTATTGCTTATGTGTTTGGCTCTGTTGGGGCTATCAACCACGGAAGAATTATTACGACCACCACAACAGCTTACTGATGAACCAACAAAGATTATGTAGTCCTGAATATAGTCCAGGACTCGAGTAACCTCTCAGTGTATATACACAGAGAAGTGGGGTACACCTGCCAGCGTATATCCCTTGCCATAAGATATATATGAATCAGATGAAGAATAGCAAGACTGTGGAGATGGGGTTACATTCCAGAAACTTGTGTAATCCAAACTGAAAACGAACATGTATTCAGAAAACCGCATAAACCTCGCCCAACATCATTCCAATAATCTCATTCACGAGTATGTTTGTAAACAGCAACTCAACATTCAGAAAAGATTTCACACCTGTGTCATGTTCATAGAAAACGGTACCATCCGTTGTGTTGTGTTGTGGCCGAGACGCCAGGGCAGAAGGTAAACAGAAAGTGTACGGGACGCTACCTGCTTGGAAGCAGCTAGTCATGTAATCGTTTATAAGTATTAAAGTCAGTAACCAAGCAATGGCTTTATATCAAGACTTCCTCAGCTACACACATACACCACAACCTGATGTATGCAACCCTGGCAGTAAATCAACAAATTCCCTCGGAGACTTGAGGCTGAGAGTACAAGCAACGCAAGAAGTCAGCAGGGGTTCGGGTCTCTTAGTCTGTACGCGGGTGTAGCTCTCTGGTTAATGATCGGACAAAGTGGGTTACCAGGTTTGTGGGTCTTATAATGGTTCACAGGCACAGCCAGCCTTGTACTCTCCAGTAACATTCGACAGGTGATCTCAGAAATCGTCAACAGGTAGATAGGTAGGTAACAGGTCTTTTCTGCCTTTAGCCTTAAGTCTCCAAAGGAATTTGTCGACTTGTTACGATGGTCCCAGGCAGCGGATGTGAGAGCTTATCTGGATGTTGAGTCGGTGTTCACCAACGTGCTCGTGGATGAGACTTTTATTATGATGTTGGATGAGCTATGGCGGGATCCACCTGAAATAAGAAGCCAGACCTCTACAGGAAGATAGTGAGGATGTTGGGTGCTGGCAGCTACTGAGTGGCGCACCAGAGGCGTTTCATTACACTCGGCGCTGGATTTCAGGAAGGACTTCCTCAGTAGCTCCTCCATGCTGTCACCATGCTGTCACCATGCTGTCACCATGCTGTCATCATGCTGTCACCATGCTGTCACCATGCTGTCACCATGCTGTCATCATGCTGTCACCATGCTGTCACCATGCTGTCACCATGCTGTCATCATGCTGTCACCATGCTGTCACCATGCTGTCATCATGCTGTCACCATGCTGTCATCATGCTGTCACCATGCTGTCATCATGCTGTCATCATGCTGTCACCATGCTGTCATCATGCTGTCACCATGCTGTCACCATGCTGTCATCATGCTGTCACCATGCTGTCACCATGCTGTCATCATGCTGTCACCATGCTGTCATCATGCTGTCACCATGCTGTCATCATGCTGTCACCATGCTGTCATCATGCTGTCATCATGCTGTCACCATGCTGTCATCATGCTGTCACCATGCTGTCACCATGCTGTCATCATGCTGTCACCATGCTGTCACCATGCTGTCACCATGCTGTCATCATGCTGTCACCATGCTGTCACCATGCTGTCATCATGCTGTCACCATGCTGTCACCATGCTGTCACCATGCTGTCATCATGCTGTCACCATGCTGTCACCATGCTGTCACCACGCTGTCACCACAAACATTCTCTCTTATGGATATAAAATAAAAATCTGGGATATAGTTGACTTACAACTTGTAACCAGTTTATGACTGGATGACAGTCACATATAACTGTCTAAGATCTATGGTAAAGTGGGAAGTGAAGGCTATATTAAGACCTTATAAAAAGGTCTACATGAACTCCACAAGCACAAAAATCCACTTCACAACTATCAAACTGACAGCTCTATCTTACAACAGATAGATGAAGAAAAGGACCTTGGCGTCAGACTCCACCATTCGCTAAAAGTTACACAACAAGTACGAGCGGCAGTAAAAAAAAAAAATGGGAATAATCAAGCGTACCTTTACCTTCGAGGAAAAGGAAGCAGTCGTTCAATTGTATAGTCTCTGGTGCGCCCCCACCTGGATTATTGCATCCAAGCATGGAGACCTCATCTTCAGGAAGACATGGCTGCTCTGGAGAAGGTGCAACACCGGACAACAAAAATCATCCCAGAGCTTAGTCATCTCTCTTATCAGGAACGGTTGAGGGCCACAGGGCTAACAACACTGCAGACCAGGCATAACAGGGCAGATCTCATCGAAACTTTTAAAATACTGAACAATTTGAAGGATGTCGATCCCGACAATTTCTTCAAAAGGTCAGATGTAACATGAATGAGGAGCAACGGGTTCAAGCTCAACAAACCACAATGTAGGACAGAAAGCAGGAGAGGCTTTTTCACCCATAGCGTTTTAAACCCGTGGAACCACCTACCCGCCAAAGCCGTAAACGTCAAAACTCTGCTGAGTTTTAAAATACTCTCCCGCTCTTTATTTAAAATACTCTAAAATACTCTTTACAACACTCCCGCTACACATTAGGGGCATAACTGACTGGCCTCTCATATTATTCAAGAGAGAACTCGACAAACACCACCAAAGAATACCTGATCAACCAAGTTCTGATTCATACGTCAGGCTGCGAGCTGCCGCGTCAAACAGCCTGGTTGACCAGACGACCAACCGGAAGGCTCTTCGGAGACCGTGCTGCGGGGCCATTGATCCCCGGAAGCTAGACAAGGTAGCCACAAGGTAGGGTGACTGGTAGGTGTAGGAAGACACCTACCAGTCTTCTCTCCAGACCTCATAGGAGAGATCAGGCTCGCCCCCATGCCTGTTATGGGTCTTTTAAGGGTAGTAAAAGAATGAGGAGTGCTCAAAAATGTGGACGGTGATGACATATTTGCCTTTGGAAGCTTCCAACATTTAATTGGCACAACATTTTGGTGTCCAGCATATGGTGATATCCATAATCAAGATGATGGGGAATATGTCATTCTGCAGGCGTGTGTTCTGCACCAACCCGAGCCAAACATCTCTGGGTGATTGGAAGGTCAATTAGGACATTTGATAGGTGGTTGGGGGTCAGCCCCCTTAATTGCCCTCTTCATGGACATGAAGTCAGTCAGGAAAAGACACATCAAAATGCATCTTCTGACGGCAGATTTGCATTATGTGGCTCTCAGTACTTAGAGCGAGCATGGTTTGGGAGGTCTACCCGGGCACCACCAGGTACCCCATTTAGCATGGTTGTGGGGTCTACCCGGGCACTGCCAGGTACCCCATTTACCATGGTGTGGGGTCTACCCGGGCACCGCCAGGTACCCCCATTTAGCATGGTTGTGGGGTCTACCCGGGCACCGCCAGGTACCCCATTTAAACATGGTTGTGGGGTCTACCCGGGCACCGCCAGGTACCCCCATTTAGTAAAATATGTAACATTGTGAACATTTATCCATTTATTCTGATGTCAGACTGAGACATTCCTTTCACATAGATAAGTAACAATTTAATTCAGAAAAAATTTCAGTGTTTACAAATGAAATCTTTGTATTGCATTTACTGTTTAATTAAAATTAAGATTTATTAACAATAATAAAATATATAAGTACTGTACATGGAATCCAAGCATAATTATAATTAATGGAATAAGTATATTCTAAAAAACATCTTTCTTAATAATTTGATAATTAAAATCTTATCAAAAGCATCCAACGTTTCAATATTGGTGTATATAGGCATCAGGTTTACATTTAGACATGTTTCATTGAATATGATTGTACATACCGTGTTGATTATTTTCTTGTTTAGGGCTTCTGTTCCTCTGACTAGTGCTCTTGCTGATTGGTTTAATTGGAAGAGGAGTTCTACCTCTTCCTCTTTATTTGGAAGAGGATGTCATAGTCGTTCAAGGCTGACTAAAAGAACAAAACCTAACTATATAATGCATTATATTTATTATAATTTACACAACGTTTCGAACCAACGAAGGTTTATTCTCAAGTGAGGAGTGACAAGACATGAGGAAACAACCGAGTTACAACACTGGAAAGTCAGTGTTGTAACTCGTATGTTGTAACAAGCATGCAAATTGTCAAGTGAATTGTGAAAGAAATAAGAGTAAATGGAAAATGGTAAGATGGGCCTATAAACTATGCATACAAAACTAATCAAACTGAATGTGCAGTCATATTTAATGAAACGTGTCTAAAGTTTCAATACTACACTAACACTCGCTAATGTCTTGCAGTATTACCTGGAGCTGAATAAACCTTACCAAGCGGAAAACACAGAGAGCAGTTTCCTGAGCATGCTGCAGAGTCCTGATTATTCCTCAAAAGTGCGTGATGTAAGTCCAAATATTGATGATGCAGGATATGAGATGCCATTCAGTCCAAGTCCATTTCAAGACGTTTTGATAGACGGTGAGACCCACAATGGACAGCGTGTTCACACTCCACGTCTAACTCCTTTACAAATAGACTTACTTCAACAGGGGGCTGAAATGACTAGTCCAAGCTTAATTAAAACTTGTTTCTCAATGTCTTCACTCAAGAAAAACAATGAGAATGTATTTATCTTTGATCAAGAAACTATTATATCTGCAAAAAAGAGTGATGAGGCACTTGCAAACACTGAGAAAGAATCTGATGCCGATTCATACCTAAAGATGGGCCCTGGATTAACCAAATATACCAGTGAATTATGGGAGTCGAGAAAATTCACCGCTAATTAGGATTGGAGAGGTCCCTAAATCTGAGAGAGAGCCAAGAAATCAATCGAATGGAAATTTTGTTGTTGTTCGTCATAAACTGGTTCATAGCACATCAGAGATGGAGAAGGGTGACAGCGGCGTTCACAGCCCAACAGCATACATGCAAACAAATCCAGATTACGTCAACATAAGAGGCTTTCCTAAAATGGGAGAAGGGGATATTTCCTCTGTTAAATTAGCTACTCAAGAAATAAATTAGCTTTCAGAATGATGATCACAATGAACAACATCCGTACCTAAAAGCTTTGGCCAGATGTATTGCACAATGAAACTGGAGACAATGTTGATCTTTCAATAATCATCTACCATCTGAAAGTTAGAACAGAACTCAGCCTGAAGCTTCGGTGTGTTAGGCTCCTTATGTGTAGAACGTCTACCAGAGCTCAATAGTGGATGATGTCCTATATACTCAATCACTCGATTAAAACACTGCTCAATCTAGCCATTAACTGGATGGGATATATGTCCCTGACAATGGTATACCATACAATGAAGAATGGCATGCAATATGGGAGGAGAAAGTAGCTGTATAAGCAATATTTAACAACTTTAGAATGTGTTCAGGGTCTTTCATATTTTTACCATATACTGTACTTTAATAATTCAGGATATAAGTGAGAGAGAGACTGCTGTAACCAAACAGAGGTATACTAATATGAAAAACTGTGTGTGGGTAATCATGAAGTTTTTTGTCATTACATTATATGCTGCAGACATAATGCTGACCATAAGTTTGTCTTGAGTTCAATATTACCAGATAGTACAATTAATGTACCAGTAACAATAATGAGTGAAAATATCAGTATAATGATCATTTGTAATTATGTAAAACAGTGAGTAATATGCATTCTGATACGGTATTCGATATTATATTTAAATTAAAATAGCTAGGCAGGAATCAAGGGGGTTAATGTGAAGATTTTCTTTCTTGTGGACATTTGCTAAGATTGAGCTAATCTGTAAAGTCAAAGATTGAGCTGCTGTGTGAACAAATCCACAAGTGCCGTGAGAAGGGTTCGAACCTACGTCCGAGAGGATCCCAAACGCTGGCTTAATCGACTGAGCTACGACCCTTGTGGATTTGTTCATTTGATGCATCACGTTATTATGATTGTTGTGTGAAGATTAGGAATCAAACGGATTGAGAAAGCAAAATTGAGCATTTTCAACGACAAACTGTTTTGCATCACTTGTTTTAAAACTACAATAATCATAGTGTACTAGAAATCCTGACTTGTGTTTCGAGAAAGCATGAGGCCATAGAGGTTTGAAACTCAAAAATATAAGTAATTTATGTTGTGTATGTGATGGAGTGCGAAAAGATAAGTGAATTCAGAAACAATTCTATAACCAATATTCCAGCAATGTGTAAATATTTCATTCAAAATGATCTGCTACCGGAAATTTTAGCCAAATATCCCCAGTTTGCTAACTGTAGGTAGTAACTAAGTGATTGTAACCTATCCACCGCTGCCCACTGGATGGGGGGCGGTGTGCAGGACAAACATATCAATTGTGACACTAGCTCTCCACATATGTCAGTTGCTTATTTTAGAACCTGTACTTGTGGTCCATCTCGAACCCATTGTTGATGTGACGACTTATACTGAATTTTTAACTAGCTCATCAAGATTGTAACTTGATTAGCTAAATGAATTGTGGGGTTCAGTCCCTGAGCCCATTATGTGCCTCTGTAACCCTTTCCACTACCGTCCACAAGATGGGAAAGAATATAAAGATTTCTGAACGTACACAAGCCTAGCTGTCTTAAGCCAAGAGTGTGTTATAAAGGTTCAGTCAAGGCAGAGACGTCTTGACAGCATTGTAGGCCCTGGCCAAAGCAATGCATTGGAGCCTCCTACCCAGATGATGGCCCCTAGGGCCCCTATCCAGATGATGGTCCCTAGGGCCGGCCCCTACCCAGATGATGGTCCCTAGGGCCCCTATCCAGATGATGGACCCTAGGGCACCTACCCAGATGATGGTCCCTAGGGCCCCTATCCAGATGATGGACCCTAGGGCCCCTATCCAGATGATGGGCCCTAGGGGGCCCCTAACTCAGATGATGGGCCCTAGGGACCCCTACCAGGTGATTGACCCTAGGGCCCGTACTGAGATGATGAGCCCCCCCCCATCTGCTAAAGTGCAGAATTACCGTCAGTGATGTACAAATTATTTATATTCTAAATATAAAAGAGGGTGTTGATACACGTACCAACCGACCTAGCTTGTGGTGGCACAGCGATCGCCGCTCAGTTTACCAGTGCCTCGCGCTCAGTGACTATCCCGCCTGAATTCTTCACAAGGATTTATCGTTTATTTTAGGAGTTTTTGTTATTTGAGCATTAAATTTGTTATAATTGTATATCGCAATGGGTCCCAAGAAAGCCAGTGGTAAGGTTCAAGGCAAGAAATCGCATGTGAGGATGATAATGTACTGATGATGATAGTACTGCCACGACTCTAGATCACATCTGGACCAACATAACCTCTCCGCTTACTTCAGGTATAATCACCGACAGTACTACAGACCATTACCCCACTTCTCTTAACTAACATTAACAAACCACCTCTAGAGTCAAGGGAGATAAGTTTTAGGCTGCACAATGAATCTGCTATAGGCAATTTTATAACTGCTGCTGATAATGTCAACTGGGCAAACAAGTACGTCGACTGGCGCGGCCTGCTGGCTTACGAATGCGATGCCAGGCCCTCGGAGTCACGACATGCCACTCCCTCTGTGGCCCAGTTATCCACTAAGAACTTGCCGCCTCTGACGCTGGAGCAGTGGGGGCACGGCTTCGACATCTTAGCTTCAATCTACCTCGATCGACTTCCCGCCGAGGGTCGGGCGCTTTTCACACACGTCCGCTACGTGAAGTCCATGAAGAGCAACCTCCGCGGCGACTGGATGTGGTACGACGAGGCATTCAGGTGGGACAAGGAGAGGTCGGGCTGCCCATGGACCGCTCTAAGACTAGACCTGGAGATTCGGTCCGTACAACGTGCAGCGCAGGAGCAGTTTCAGGTGGGGCCTCGCGCAGCCGCCTCCCCAGCCGAACGTTCACACTACTGCAAGGGCCTACGGGCTACCACCGGGATACTGCTACGCTTTCCACACAACCGGGACAGGCTGCTCCGTCCCCTCCTGCACCTTCAAGCATTCTGCCCCGCTGCCACAAGTGACATCCTGCCTACGGCCCGTGCCCCCAGGCCAAGCCTCGAGTCGCCGCCGCTAAGGAGAATCGTTCCTGTCGCCCCACTCAGGACAAGAGCAGGAAGAAAGACACGTCACAACGCCAGTGGACGCAGACGCGCTTGATGCTGTTCCTAGTACCTATGCTAGACAGGGAACTGAGCCTGGGGGCGCATAGCGGGCCCCTTCGAGGTCCCCCCCATTCGAGAACTTCAAGTGTTCTCCTATAGCCCTGAGAGAAAAGTCTACGCCGGGAAAATACAGGCTACTCCACATCCTCGCCTACCCCTATACCGCCGAGAGCGTCAACGCCAACATCCCGCGGGAGACGACAACTGAGACCTTAGTGGTCAGACGCTCGCCGGGGGCACACTTGGCAAAAAATGTGATTTAGCAGAGGCTTTACGGATCATCCCGGTCAACCCAGCGACTACCACCTACTCGGCTTCGCCCACGGAGGGCGGTACTACTATGGAAAAATGCTCAGCATGGGGGCGGCACATTCCTGCAGGATCTTCGAGACGTTCTCCGACGCCCTGCAATGGATCCTCGTGGAGAAGTTCGGCGTGCGGGATGCCGTGAAGGTGCTGGACGATTTCATCCGCGTGAGTTCTACCTACGAGTGCTTGCGGAGCTTGCGGGTGTTCATTGCCCTCGGTGAGCGCCTAGGCGTTGCCCTGGCCCCCCACAAGACTGCGGGCCCCCGCTCCTGCCTCACCTTCCTTGGACTTGAAATCGACGCCCGACGTATGGAGACAAGGCTGCCGGACGACAAGAGGACGAAGTACATGACTGCAGTGGAAGATGCTCTGCGGGCCGAGAGCCTTCCCCTGCGGGACCTGCAGGGGATTATCGGCAAACTGCAATTCGCCACGACAGTCATACCGGGGGACCTGCTACAGAGCGCTCTTCTCCCTCGCCTTCTAAGCCTGCCTCTGGCTAGGGGAGGTGACCTATACGGGGAAGGGGCAACACACACTACGCTTGGACCAGTTAACGTTATTGCGGACGGGGATCGACATCGCGTTTGCCTCCTACAAGCACAGTGCAGGGCGTACCCCCACTTTAACTCTGAGTGCAGACCCCTACTGCAAGTACCGCCGGTACGTGCCATGGCGAACTACTTAGACGACGGGGCTTGGGACCAGGACCTATCTTCCTGGGCGAATCGGGCTTCCCGTCACCAGACAAGATTTCACATGGGTGCTCTGTGCCGCCGTTCGAGCTCTAGGCCTGCCTCCAAACGATTACGCTCCGCACTCATCCAGAATCGGCAGGGCCACTCGGATGTCCATGGATGGCCTGGCGCCGGCAGCAATCAGAGCAGCCGGCAGGTGGGAAAGTGATGCGTTCCACACCTACGTCAGGCAAGACTTCATTCCATTACCTCGATAAGTTTCTTCTGCGGCCAGCGGGAACCTCGCCCTTCGGGGGGTGGGGGACCGGCTTCGCTGGCCTGCGGAGTGGGGGTGCTGCGCCGGATCCCCAAGTCTAGGGCTGCCCGCAGCTACTTACCATATGTCAAGTGCTCACTTGTAGTGCAAGTTTGGGGTTGCAGACTTTACATGTACTGGGCACTAGCATATCATTACCCCTGGAAATTATTAACTATTCTATGCCCTCTGTGTATACAGAATATATTTCTACATACTGTACTGGCTGTGCCACTCAATTATCTCTGGCATTGTTTTTAATTATAGCATTAAGCTGATTGCGAGTACTGCAACATTGCTTCGGCTAGCTGCCACTAGGCACGGTTAATGTCCTATGACTTATTCCCTTAGTTGCATCTTTGCAGTACTGGCATTCTACTCAGACATGTTACATGCCTTCTCTTATATTGTGGTACAGCAGTTGCGCTACTTACCATATGTCAAGTGCTCACTTGTGTGCAAGTTTGGGGTTGCAGACTTTACATGTACTAGGCACTAGCATATCGTTACCCCTGGAAACTAGTAACTATTCTATGCCCTCTGTGTATACAGAATATATTTTATACATACTGTACTGGCTGTGCCACTCAATTATCTCTGGCATTGTTTTAATTATAGCTTTAAGCTGATTGCGAGTACTGCAACATTGCTTTGGCTAGCTGGCACTAGACACGGTTAATGTCCTATGACTTATTTCCTTTAGTGCATCTTTGCAGTACTGGCATGCTACTCAGCCATGTTACACGCCTACTTGGATATTGTGGTACAGCAATTGCTCTGTAAACATTAGTTAATAAATTAAGGTCCCCCCACTCCTGGTTTGTTTTCTCCCCGATCAGAATTACTCTTTACTGCTATCTAAGATAATTAGACGAGCCAAAACTAAATACTACGAAGATAAATTTACCCAAATAAAGAGCAACATTAAAAAAACTGGAGCACAATTTCACAAATCTTGGGATCAAAGAAGATTTTAAACAACAAATCAACACTCCTGTCAAATAACGGATACAAGTCACTCCGTACATTGACAACATCGCACACTAATATATTTACAACTTCGGACACCAGCTTTCGACGTTTCGCATATGTTTACGTGTTCCATATTAAAAAGACAATTTAATGCTATTAACAAATAAAATCTTCTACTTAACAGGCATATAGTTATTAAATGAAGTTTAGTGATGTAATAGACATAATTCGGAGTCCGTAAGGACGCCGCCCGCCAGCGTAAACACAACACACCCGAATGCCCACAAACACGATACAACGCACAAAACACAACACTTCTGTCAGTTTTTGGATAAACTCCTTTTATATTTATTATGTGATAGTTATACTTGTATAAAATGTTAACTATTATAGGTAAGCGCCTAATATTTAATATTAATCAATAAAAAAGTAGTCAGAAGCCACACGCCTGTCTGTACATGTCTTTTATGTAAAAGTATTTTGGGCGCTCATGTACTTGTGCGCTAGCTGGCGTTCACAACTGTTCACGCCTACAAGCATTAGAATTAAACAAATGAATTTATTTTTTCATTTATATACAAGAAGAGAAGGCTACCCTTGAGTCTGTAATATTCATCTGATCACTAGTCTCCCATTTGGTCCTCATTGCTTTATCTTACTATTATTGAATGTCAATAACCGTATTATGCAATTTCAATTTCTTCTATTTCTTTCTTTATTATGCACCCCATGCCCATCTCGTGGGCGGTGGTGTAAAGGATTACAGAGGCACATAATCGGTTCAGGAACTGAACCCTCTAGTTCGTTTAGCTAAGCAAATAACAATGTTTGACGCTAGTAACAAAATTATCAATGTTGTATACACATGTACACACCTTCATACATACATGTACATATATATATATATATATATATATATATATATATATATATATATATATATATATATATATATTTATATATATATATATATATATATATATATATATATATATATATATATATATACGTATACACATATACATACACATACATATCTAATCACCCACACAAATACACATATCAATAATCTTTGTGTCACAAATGACACAAAGAGGTGTCACAAGTTACATTACAAGAGGCTCACAACAGTCACTATACAAGGCACTTTACATCTATAGAGAGTCACACAGTTACTAGTCTTGCTGCACACCCACCCAACTGGGTGGCAGCTTTACAGTCATGTGCATGCATTACCTACAGTAAACAAATTTTGGATACTTCGCTAAGATTTCGGGTAGCACATCATTATGAATGAAGTACTTACACATTTCATTATGCAACTTTAATAAAGTTGTCCTTCAGCATTTTGTGGTGTTCAGCTACCCTTATCTTCTGTATGTTCCTCACATTACCAGTATACACAAACATTGACATGTAGGGATAAAGACTCCCAGGTAAGTTAGTAATTTAAATGGACAGTAGCAGTCCTAGGCGTTCAATCCCCGACCGCCATTCAAGTGCAGGTTTGGCACCATTCCTCTCCATCCCATCCCAAATCCTTAGCCTGATCCCTTCCCAGTGTTAAATAGTTGTAATGAACAGGCACTATATATATCCTAACACTGATGTGCCCGAATTCAATTCAAACCTTAGAAATCTAATACTCGATAACAGACTTAACAAAAACCATCTAATTATCGCAGGGGACTTTAATATTGACCTCTGCGAGCCTGAGCACCCTACTACTGTTAGCTTCCTCAACTGTATGAATTCCTGCTTCCTCATACCCTTAATCACTAGACCTACCAGAATCACTGATAGTACAGCCACGACTCTAGATCACATCTGGACCAACATAACCTCTCCGCTTACTTCAGGTATAATCACCGACAGTACTACAGACCATTACCCCACATTTCTCTTAACTACCATTAACAAACCACCTCTAGAGTCAAGGGAGATAAGTTTTAGGCTGCACAATGAATCTGCTATAGGCAATTTTATAACTGCTGCTGATAATGTCAACTGGGAATCAGAGTTAGGTAACATATGGGACATCAACCTAGCAGTACAATCTTTTCTTCAAAAAACTCTAAGCCTTTATAACACCCACTGTCCTATGCTTACAAAACAAGTCACTACCAAAAGGCTTAACAATCCCTGGCTTACAAAGGGAATACTTAAATCCATTAATAAAAAACATGACCTTGAGAAGAAGTATAGGCTAGGAACCGTCTCTAAAGAATTCTCAAAGAATTACTCTTTACTGCTATCTAAGATAATTAGACGAGCCAAAACTAAATACTACGAAGATAAATTTACCCAAATAAAGAGCAACATTAAAAAACTTGGAGCACAATTTCACAAATCTTGGGATCAAAGAAGATTTTAAATAACAAACCAACACTCCTGTCAAATAACGATGGTCAGCTTTCAGCATCTGATTCTGCTATTGAGTTCAATAGGTTCTTCTCTTCCATTGGGTCATCCCTTGCAAATGATATTCCTTCTTCCAGTACTGAGGTTAAGGACTACCTTACAGGTAACTATCCACAGTCTCTGTACCTAAAGCCTACTAATTCCACTGATGTCAATGAGATAATCCTTTCCCTTAAAACCAAGTCTAGTGCCCTTGAGGAGATTCCGACATTAATTTACAAAAAAGCCTCCAGATCCTTAGCCCCTGCAATTGCTTTGCTCTTCAACAAGTCACTTGAACTCCAAACCTTTCCAGATATTCTAAAAAAAGCGAGAGTAACCCCTGTCCACAAATGTGGTGATCCCACAGATGTTAACAACTACAGACCTATTTCAATCCTGCCTAACTTATCAAAAATTTTTGAAAAACTAATCTACAAGCAGCTCTACTCTTATCTAGCCAAGCACAATATACTTAGCTCTTGCCAATATGGCTTCAGACCTAAAAAAAGCACTAACGATGCACTGATTAGTATGATTAACTTAATTCATGCAGCTCTTGATAAAAATGAGTTCCCTGTTGGGTTATTTGTGGACCTGCGTAAGGCTTTTGACACTGTGAACCACCAAAACCTTCTTCTTAAATTACATCATTATGGAGTCAGAGGACTCTCCCTGCAATACCTCAAATCTTACCTTACTGATAGACTCCAGTATGTTTCTGTGAACAATTCAATTTCTCCTACCCTACCCATCAACATTGGTGTTCCTCAGGGCAGTATACTTGGCCCTCTCCTCTTTCTCATCTACATTAATGACCTTCCAAATGCCTCCCAACACCTTAGACCAATTCTATTTGCTGACGACACAACCTTCATTTACTCCAGTCCTGACCCCCTTGCTCTAAATGCCACAGTAAATACCGAGCTTAATAAAGTCCATCTTTGGCTAACTGCCAACAAACTCACCCTTAACATTGACAAAACTTTCTATATTCTGTTTGGCAATAAATCCTCTAACCAAATAAATCTCAAGATTAACAATACCCAAATTTGTAACAAATTAGATGGCAAATTCCTTGGCGTTCTCATTGATCACAAGCTTAATTTCCAGGGACACATTCTAAATATATCAAAAAAAGTTTCAAAAACTGTTGGCATTCTTTCCAAGATCAGATATTATGTACCCCGCCCTGCCCTGGTGACTCTCTATTACTCCCTCATCTATCCATATCTCAACTATGGTATTTGTGCTTGGGGTTCTACTACCCAAAATCATTTACGTCCTCTAATTACTCAACACAAAGCTGCTATTAGGACAATATCCAACTCTGGCCCCAGACATCACTCGGTACCCCTACTCAAATCTCTCAATATGTTAGATATTAAGTCACTGCACATTCTCTCATGTGTATTATACATATATAAAACGCTGAACTGTAATGCCAATCCTGACCTCAAAAGCTTCATTGAAAGCTGTAACAGAACCCATGAGCACCACACCAGAAATAAATACAGTTTTGATATTCCAAGAGTACGACTTAACCAAACTAGAAATGCTCTACAAATCAAGGGACCCAGAA
>WNGS01045892.1:17500-20812 GCA_020271785.1 Procambarus virginalis
CGGGTCAGGCAATTGTTCCCCATGCTATCGTGATGGGGGATCAGCCATTACACGTGTTAATGACTCTTGTATAGTTGTGTAGTTAAGGACAACAGGGTAAAGGGTAATGGGCATTGTGGTTGATTGTTCTACCTGGGAATCCTCCACTGTTTTATTCTTATGTATGTATGTATGTATGTAGTATTATGTATGTATGTATGTATGTATGTATGTATGTACTAACCTAGTTATGGTTGCGGGGGTTGAACTTTGGCTCTTTGGTCCCGCCTCTCAACCGTCAATCAACTGATGTACAGATTCCTGAGCCTACTGGGCTCTCTCATATCTACATTTGCCCGAAACGCATTGCGTAATAGTGGCTTTAGGCATTGTATGTACTAGCTCGTTCCAAAAATCGATCCACTTATGTAAAATCTCTCTATGTATGTACCTTTCCTGAATAAACATATTATTTATTTATTTATTTGAAACTGTGTATGGAGTCAGCCTCCACCACATTATTGCCTAATGCATTCCATTTCCTTAACAGCATGAACTCCTGTATGCTAATCCCCACAATCACCAAACCTACCCGAGTCACTCAAACATCAGCCACTACCTTGGACCACATATGGACAAACATAACAGTTCCCCTTGTACCTGGTATAATCTACGACAGAACAACTGACCACTATCCTACCTTTCTCATAGCGAACATGGACATAACACCACCAAAAAGCAAGAAACTTTCATTTAGGCTACACAGTGAATCAGCTTTAGGCAATCTTACAGATGCACTTCACAATATTAACTGGGATTCTGAATTCAATAATACCCAGGATATAAATTCATTAGCTACCCTCTTCCTCTCCAAAACTCTCAGTCTCTACAACCTTCATTGTCCCCTTCTTACCAAGCAAGTAACTGACAAAAGATTAAACAATCCATGGCTCACAAGTGGCATTCTCAACTCAATCAACAAGAAACACGAATATGAAAAGAAACTTAGGATTGCCTAGTTTCAAAGGAAGTAGCTAAAAGGTACTCATCAATGCTTACCAGTATCATAAGAAAGTCAAAACTAGCATATTATGTGAATAGATTCAATGAAGCAAAAGGTAACATGAAAAGCACTTGGAAAACAATCTCTAGTATCCTAGGAACTAAGCAACACTCACATAACCAAATAAAGCTCTACAAGGATGGGGATATACTGTCAACTGATTTAGAAATGGCAAATGAATTTAATAGTTTCTTTTCATCGGTTGGTGCTAATCTTGCCAGTAAAATACCACGACTCAGACACATATAAACACATATCTCTCAGGCAGCTATCCAAACTCTCTTCTCCTTTCACCAATCAGCCCGGCAGATGTGTGTCCATCATACACTCTCTAAAAACCAAGGCAGGGAACACCAGTGAAATTCCGTCCATTGTATACAAGAGAGCCTCCCATGCCCTTGCCTCACCCATAGCCCTACTGTTCAACAAATCTATAGAGTGTCACACCTTCCCTGATATCCTCAAAAAAGCAAGAGTAACGCCAGTCCATAAAGGAGGCAATCCGGCGGACATAAATAATTATAGACCAATATCAAATCTACCCATTCTATCAAAATATTTTTGAAAAAATTATTTACAAACAGCTCTATTCCTACCTCGTAAAATTCGACATACTCAGCCCCTGCCAGTTTGGCTTCCGGTCCCAAAAGAGCACCAACGATGCAATCATTAGTCTCCTTGACGTAATCTACTCAGCCCTTGACAAAAATGAGTTTCCAATTGGACTCTTCATTGACCTAAGAAAAGCCTTTGATACTGTTAATCACAACTACCTCTTACTTAAACTTCAGCATTATGGAATCCGTGGCCTTGCCCTTGACTACATCCGATCCTATCTTAGTGACAGACACCAATATGTAACCATCAATGATACAACTTCTTCCACTCTACCAATTACCGTTGGAGTGCCACAGGGCAGTATCTTAGGACCTCTTCTATTTCTTATATATATAAATGATCTGCCTAATGTCTCTAATATTCTCAAACCTATATTGTTTGCTGATGATACTACCCTTATCTATTCAGACCTCAACCCACATACACTAAATAATGTTGTGAATAATGAATTAAAAAAGTCCACTTCTGGATGTCAACTAACAAACTAACATTAAACATCGAAAAGACTTACTACATCTTATTTGGAAGCAAATCATCAAATGCAATTCAGCTACAGATAGACACATTAACATCCGTAATAAAAATGATGGCAAGTTTCTTGGCCTATTCCTAGACAAGAGACTCACTTCAGCACCCACATTCAACACATAACTAAGAAAGTCTCTAAAACAGTTGGTATACTCTCCAAAATCAGATATTATGTTCCTAACTCCGCTCTCCTCTCACTATATTATGCACTAATCTACCCCTATCTTAATTATGGTATCTGTGCATGGGGTCTACCACTGCAAACCACCTTAAGCCCATCATCACCCAGCAAAATCTGCTATCAGAATAATAACTAACTCAGCTTTTAGACAACATTCAGCTCCCTTGTTTAAATCTCTAAGCTTGCTAAATATTAACTCCCTCCACACATTCTCTTGTGTCAACTACATTTACAAAACCCTGTTTTAAATGCAAACCATGCTCTGAAACTCTCTCTGGATGATGTAATAGGACCCATTATCACCACACCAGAAATAAATATCTCTTTGATATCCCCAGGGTCAAACTTATCTGTGTAAACACTCTATGCAAATTAAGGGACCTAGTCTATGGAACTCACTCCCTAGTGAATTGAAAAACTGTAAAAGTTTTGCCTTATTTAAAAACAAAACCAAAAAGTACCTGATTTATCTTCTTAGTTTCCTACACTGAGCTTTAAATTTGCTCTGTACCTAGTGTTACCCAATCTCCTAATCTCCTAATTTTTATGTATTTAACCCTACCAACCTTATCATTGTGTTCATTGCTGTCTTCTTTTATGTGCTAGCCATATGCTGTTTTGTGCCTACCAATTTTTGTCAACTACCATTCAAGCTGTCATTGCAATCAATCTTAGCTGCCTATGTGCTTTAATCCACTGTACCTACAATTTTCTCTATTTTTTTTTTCTTGCCATGTATCTGTTATCATTTTTTTTAAACTTGCAAGTATTTACCTACTTAAATTTTCTTAGATTAAGGACCTGCCCGAAACGCTGCGCGTACTAGTGGCTTTACAAGACTGTAATTACCATTTTATGTATCCACACATTCCCAATGTACCTTCTTGTATATGCATAAATAAATAAATAAATAAATAAATAAATAAATAAATAAATTTATTAA
>WNGS01045905.1:0-11322 GCA_020271785.1 Procambarus virginalis
TCAGACATAACTGTAACATGCTCGGGTCCGAAGCTAGACACAAATACAACAATATTATTAAGGATGGTAACAGAGTCCATTTCATGTGTTCTCCATCTCATGTTGGCCTCCGAATGCATGATAGAGCTGATAAGTTAGCCAAAGAATCTGCCTTTAAAGGAGCCGTTGAGTTTAACCTTGGATTGTCAATGAGCAATCTGAGAGCAGCAGTACACCGAGAACTTCAATAAGATCTTGTAGATCTGAGACAAAGTGAAATTGATACCAGTAATTCCATCTATCATCACACTATCATGCAAGAGGAGCCCCATATCTATGGATCATCCAATAAAATCAGCAGATTTCTAGATGTTACTGCTGCTCGGCTTAGACTCGGTTTCAAGTATCTCTGGGAATTCTCATTATCTGCTGATGTAGACCTAACCAAATGTAAACTGTGTCAACAAAATTATTCCCACACCCTCCTTCACTATGTGATGGAGTGCGAAAAGATACGTGAATTTAGAGACAATTCTATTACCAATGTTCCAGCGATTTGTAAATATTTCATTCAAAATGATCTGCTACCAGAAATTCTAGCCAAATATCCCCAGTTTGCTAACTGTAGGTAGTAACTGAGTGATTGTAACCTATCCACCGCTACCCACTAGATGGGGGGCGGTGTGCAGGACAAACATATAAATTGTGACACTAGCTCTCCACATATGTCAGTTGCTTAATTTAGAACCTGTATTTGAGGTCGATCTCGAACCCATTGTTGATGTGACGACTTATATTGAATTTTGTAACTAGCTCATCAAGATTGTAACCTGCTTAGCTAAATGAAAATGAGTTTTGGAGAACTCCTATTTAGCTAAGCCCTGATGCTAAGAAAATAGTTAGAGGGATAGAAGCCCTAAATCAGAAGATAGTAAATACAGAATATGCGGTCATATTCAATGAGACATGTTTAAAAGAAAACCTGCTGCCAGTATACACCAATATAAACCCACATGACCCAGCAGTTCGCAATACAGAGTTTACCTATAGGTATAGGCAAGAACTCATATGGCATCAACTAAACAAGAAAAAGGAAGCCCTCCAAACCCTTACAGAGCAAGCTGAGCATCTGTTAAACAAATGGACCCAGTACGACATCCCTATCCAACTCAAGCAAACCATAACAGTGAACTATTTAACCTGAAACAACAACATAAAACTCGTGTAGAAACAAAGACACTTCGTAAGTTAACAGCCCTAAACGGTGGACAGTTAAAGATCCCTCGTCCTAAAGATGGCTACATTAACCTGACTTCTTATGATCTTACCCAGGACCAACGAGACCTCTTAAATCTTGGACTAAATTGTCAATTCATATCTAAACCAAAGATGCATCAAAAACGCCTGGAAATCGAAATGCTTCTGGACGACATCCATAAGCTAGAAGACAACAAAAAGTCATCACCACGGACACACTTCAGGCTGAACTACTAACAGAAGCGGGGAAAAAACGAGGAACATATTCATCTACAATCTTAACCCCACGACTCAAAGAAGCAGCAAAACAACTAAAAAATCTGAAAGACGTAACAATAAGAAAAGCCGACAAGACAGCAGCATATGTATTGATTCCTACACAAGAATACATGAACAAAATTAGCGATATCCTTAATGATGACTCCAAATTTCAACGAATCACGAGGAACCCTGTGGAAGACCTTAAGCGGAAAGTAAACAAAACAATTACGGCAATCAACGCAAAGAAAGGTAGTGTGCATTTCAATAAACTTCAAGGCGACTATGGCTTAGGATATGCCTACGGCAATGTTAAGACACATAAACCAGGTAACCCACTACGCCCTATAATCAGCCAAATACCAACTCCAACTTATCACCTGGCAAAAAAAACTCAATGAACTCCTAACTCCATACACTCCAAGTAAGTATAGTCTACAATCATCAGCAGATTTCCTAGAATTAATAAAATCTACCCAGCCCGATGGAATCATTGCTTCCCTGGACGTGGAATCCCTATTTACCAACGTCCCAGTCGACACAACCATAGGAATGATACTGGACAGAGTATACAGAGACGAGAGCACCCCCAAATTAGACATACCTGAGCCACACTTGAAGAGTCTTCTCGAAGCATGTACAAAGGAAGCCCCTTTCATCAGTCCACAAGGAGACATGTATTTACAAATAGACGGAGTAGCAATGGGCTCCCCCTTAGGAGTTTTATTTGCTAATTTTTACATGGGAACCATCGAAGACAGGGTCTTCAGTAGCAGACAAAAACCAACTGTATATTGCCGTTATGTAGATGACATATTCGTAATAGTAAAAGACTCAGATGAACTAATTGACCTAAAAAGACATCTAGAGAGAGAGTCAGTACTCCGATTTACACATGAAAATAGTGAAAATAACAGTCTGCCATTCTTGGATGTACTAATAACAAAAACAGGAACCTCTTTAAGCACCAACGTATATACCAAGCCCACCAACATAGGATTATGCCTGAACGGTAGAAGTGAGTGCCCCCAAAGATACAAAGCCAGTGTTCTCAATGCTTATATTCGTCGAGCGCTTACCCACTGCTCTGAATGGAGCAACGTGAGTAGAGAGTTTGAAAGAGTAACTCAGGTATTGGTGAACAATGGATATAGCAACGCGGAAATAAACGCTGCTATAAGAAGACACTTGGACCGTTGGTATAATCCAGAACCTAGAACAGAAACCACAATACCTCCAATAAAATTATATTACAAATCAACCATGCACAGTGAACATATAAAAGAGGAAAGAATAATGAAAGAAATAAGAAATAAATAAGAAATAAAGGAGTAAAAAGCACTACTCCTAACCAAAACAAAACCTGATAATATTCTATAAAACCAAGAAGACTTCCGAACTCCTTATCAAAAACAGCCCGAAGCCGACAGAGAACCCTCTACAGCAGTCAAGCGTTGTATACATGTACACTTGCCCCCACGAAGGATGTAACCTTCAATCTAAGTACATAGGTATGACGTCGACCAAACTGACGAGGCGTTTGACATGCCATCTACAATCCGGTGCCCCTAGGAATCACATGAGACAAGCCCATGACATCACCCTAACAAGAGAAATGTTGAACAAAAATACATGCATGATAGACAGAACCCAAGATGCAAGATGATTACAAATTCTTGAAGCAATTCACATAAGAACAGAACAACCTACCATGAACACCCAAATCACGGAACTATTTACTCTTCCCACAATGAGAGTAAGGACAAGACCAGAACATAACGATGCCAACACAGAAGACAATGTTCAACATAACAGGCCAATTACACTGGATTAATCTTTGTATGTAGATGCCAGCTGCCTCGTATGGGCCAATAGGCCTTCTGCGGTTACCTCTATTCTTATGTTCATATGTTTCACCCCATTTATCCCTTATGTATCCCCTATGTTTTCACCTTTATTGTCTTATCACCTGACCCAGTGCGGGTATATAATCAAACCACATTGTAACATTTCCTCACTTGAGAATGAACCATGGAGGTTCGAAACGTTGTGCAAATTGTTTAAATAAGTGTAATACATTCTATAGTAATTCACATCTTTTCTTCACCCGGAAATTACGAAAATGAGTTTTGGAGAACTCCTATTTCAGCTAAGCCCTGATGCTAAGAAAATAGTTAGAGGGATAGAAGCCCTAAATCAGAAGATAGTAAATACAGAATATGCGGTCATATTCAATGAGACATGTTTAAAAGAAAACCTGCTGCCAGTATACCCTATATATATATATATATAATATATATATATATATATATATATATATATATATATATATATATTATATATATATATATATATATATATATTGTGTGTGTATATGTACTTGTGTGTAAATCACAGAAATTAACATGTGGTGAAAAATGTTACAGTGTCAGACCACGAAAGAAGAATTGAACCAGAAATTTCTGTAAGTACTTTAATATTTAAATAATACATCTTCAGGAGGAATGATTCCTTCTGAAGGTGTATTATTGAAATATGAAAGTACTTAAGGAAATTTCTGTTTCAATTCTTCCTCAGTGGTCTAACACTGTCATACGTAATTACCCAAGTTTTGAAAGTGAACAAATTGTTTACAATGGTTTATAATTTAACAGTGTCAGACACAATTACATCTTGCTCATAAATACCATTATACTGTATACCTCACTTGTTGTAACATATACACACATGAAGTGTATTATGTAGCATTATCTGTAATCTGATTTTCAGAGCTGCTCATTACAAAATACTCTTTAAAAAAGTGCTTCTTAACAATAAAAGCATTTCAATATATCCATAATCATCTGTATCAAACCTTGTTACAGGTAAAACCAGTAGGCATTCTACTGTATTTTATCAAACCCTTATTAGAATAATAGATCTTGTAATGATTTTGCAAAAATAGTGGCATTTACTATTTTCAAGATTATTAAAAATTTACCAATATGGTACATTCGGAAGACAAACCAAATTTTTCACTTTATCAAAATAGAAAATATCTC
Source organism: Procambarus virginalis (assembly GCA_020271785.1). Lineage (NCBI taxonomy): Eukaryota > Metazoa > Arthropoda > Malacostraca > Decapoda > Cambaridae > Procambarus > Procambarus virginalis. Next base: position 4,536 of record WNGS01045905.1, read on the forward strand.
GGAAACTCCAAAACTCGGAAAAATCCAGATGACAACTAATTCTTCACCTGCTACAGCAACAGGAATGTGTGTGTGTGTGTGTGTGTATATTTGTGTTGTTGAATATTACCGAAAGTGTAAGATTAATGATTCTAACACAAATCGTCTGAATATTTGTTTTTCTTCACTGTCGAGAGTAGTTAAAAAAATTTACTCGAGTATATTTTCACACTTTATTTATGTTCTCTGTCCCTCTCCTTACTGCTGCTGCTGTTTCTAACATCTTTGCATCGCTTGTATGTTTGGGGGTTTGGCCTCTTGCTATATATTGATTCCATTTGTGTGTGTTTGGGTCTCTGGCCCTCTCGCAATTTCTGTTGAACAAACCCCCTTTTCCTAGTTCTGCATCTCTCCTTTGGTATACATTTTGTTGTGCCCTATCATATATTTCACAAAACTTGACATACATCTCATTTACTTCATGTCCTATCAGCAAGTGTTTCTGTCAAATTCTTTAAGGAAAGTTTATCATCCTGATTGCAGATCTCTAGTGCTATTATGTCAACTTCTTGTGGATTCGCAATCATTATTTAATTTACTATAGTCCCCTTTCCTGTAGTCCCCTTTACTATAGTCCCCTCCTATAGTCCCCTTTCCTGTAGTCAACTCTCCTTTCCCAGATCTCTTGTCCCATGGTCATAAGTTTGAATTCCATCATGTAGTCAAAGACTAGGACACAATGGTCATTGGCCCCTTGAGGTATTTCATGCTCCAAATTCTCGATATCTTCTACGTTCTGGGTGAAAATCAGGTCTAACAGGCTCGGTGCATCTCCTCCTCTTTCCCTTGTGTCTTCCTTCACATGCTGTGTTAGGAAATTCCTGTCTATAACATCTACTGTTTTTGCTCCCCACGTTTCGTCCCCTCCATGGGGATTCCTTGATTCCCAATTTATCTCTCCATGATTTATGTCCTCCATGATCAGCAGCTTCGCTCTCATTCTGTTTGCTAGTGTTGCTGCCTTCTGCAGTTCATCTATGCATGCCTTGTTGTTGTTATCATACTCCTACCTGTGTCTTCTACTGTTTGGTGGGGGATTGTAGATTACCAATATCACAATCTTCCTCCCATCTACTGTCAGAGTTCCATGTATGAAGTTTGTGCATTCATTGGTAACCCGATTTCCCAGGTCTTCAAACTTCCGTTTCCGCTTTATTAGAAGTGCCACTCCCTCTCCCTGTCTCTGTGTCCTCTCTTTTCTTATCACCTGGTACCCTTCAGGAAAGATTGCATGTGAGATCATGTCATTAATTTTAGTTTCCACAATTGCAACTATGTCAGGATCTACCTCACTCACTCTTTCTTTTATCTTTTCTGCTTTATTAGATACCCCATCAGCATTGGTGTACCAAACCTTGCGATTCTTCATGATAACTCCTGTACCAGAGTTCCCTCTTTCTCTGGGGGTCTGGGGGGGATCTGGGGGGTGACTGGGGGCAGGGGGGACCTGGGGGATCTGGGGGTGTCTGTGGGATGACTGGGGGCAGGGAGGATCCGGGGGGTGTACAGGGGGATCCGGGGGGTGTATGGGGGTGTACAAGGGGATCCGGGTGGTGTATGGGGGGATCCGGGGGGTGTCTGGGGCGTCTGGGGGGTGTATGGGGGGTGAAAGAGGTCGGGAGAAGTGCTTGGGGGGTTAATGGGGGCTGGGCTTTTAGGAAGGTAGGTAGGAGGGTCTGGGTAAGGGCTTGGGTAGGTAGGTCTGGAGTAGGAAGGGCATACTGGGTCTGAAGATTAGGGAGGGTCTGATAGGCATAGAGGGGTTGGAAGATAGCGTAAGGTTGGGAGTCAGATAGAGGTTGAGAGGTTGGAAGGGGGAAGGATAGAGGGGGTGGGGGAAACCTCTCACTCCCCCTCACAAGGGTGTTGGGTCACATGGAAGGAGAGGGGATGAGGAGGGGTGAGAGCTGGGTAGGTTTTGGGGGTTGAGGGATGAGGGCTGTGTGGGTTTTGAGGGTTGAGGAGATAAGGGCTGGACAGGTTTTGGGGGTTGAGGTGATGAGGGGGTCCTTGGAATGTGGGATGAATTTGACTGCAGTGGGGTCAGAGGGGTCAAGGGAGGTGTTGGGGAGATAAGCAGGGGCAAGGAGGGCTGATTTGGGGAGGGAGTGACTTGAGAAGCAGTTGCGAGCTGGTTAGCATGGGGTGGATTAGCAGTGGGGTGTGTAACTATGCTCAAATGGGAAGAGTTGTATCATGGAGGTTTGCTTGCTCTGTGGGCTATCTCCTCCTCCTTCGTCATGAATTTGTCAATATATACGTTGTAGTAATTTTTGCTACCTCTGAGTAAGTGTTTGTGATGCAGTATGGAATCCAGTGCCTCTTTGTTAGTGAACTGTACCAGGACAGGTCGTTTCCTGTTACAGTTGTATGGCCCAATGCGTCGGTGGACTTGCACCTCATTCCCTGCCAAATGGGCTCTCATGTCTCTCCAAATCCCCTGTAGCTCCAAATCCTCAATCTCCATCCTTTCCTGCCTCGATGGTGCCCTGGCTTCAAGCAATCCATGAATTATGATTGTCCTCTTTCTCAGTTCAGGGTCATACTGGTGGCTCCCTCCCTGGCTGTGTGTGTGTGTGTGTGTGTGTGTGTGTGTGTGTGTGTGTACTCACCTATATGTACTCACCTATATGTGTCTGCAGGATCGAGCATTGACTCTTGGATCCCGCCTTTCGAGCATCAGTTGTTTACAGCAATGACTCCTATCCCATTTCCCTATCATACCTGGTTTTAAAATTATGAATAGTATTGGCTTCCACAATCTGTTCCTTAAGTGCATTCCATTTTCCCACTACTCTCACGCTAAAAGAAAACTTCCTAACATCTCTGTGACTCATCTGAGTTTCCAACTTCCATCCATGTCCCCTCGTTCTGTTACTATTCCGTGTGAACATTTCGTCTATGTCCACTCTGTCAATCCCTCTGAGTATTTTATACGTTCCTATCATGTCCCCCCTCTCCCTTCTTCTTTCTAGTGTCGTAAGGCATAGTTCCCCCAGGCGCTCCTCATACCCCATCCCTCGTAGCTCTGGGACGAGTCTCGTTGCAAACCTCTGAACCTTTTCCAGTTTCATTATGTGCTTCTTTAGATGGGGACTCCATGATGAGGCGGCATACTCTAAGACTGGCCTCACGTAGGCAGTGTAAAGAGCCCTAAATGCCTCCTTACTTAGGTTTCTGAATGATGTTCTAACTTTTGCCAGTGTAGAGTACGCTGCTGTCGTTATCCTATTTATATGTGCCTCAGGAGATAGATTAGGTGTTACGTCCACACCCAGGTCTCTTTCGCGCGTCGTCACAGGTAGGCTGTTCCCCTTCATTGTGTACTGTCCCTTTGGTCTCCTATCTCCTAGTCCCATTTCCATAACTTTACATTTGCTCGTGTTGAATTCCAGTAGCCATTTCTCTGACCATCTCTGCAACCTGTTCAGGTCCTCTTGGAGGATCCTGCAATCCTCATCTGTCACAACTCTTCTCATCAACTTTGCGTCATCCGCAAACATCGACATGTAGGACTCTACACCCGTAAACATATCGTTAACATATACAAGAAATAGAATTGGTCCCAGCACCGATCCTTGTGGTACTCCACTTGTTACTGTTCGCCAGTCCGACTTCTCGCCCCTTACCGTAACTCTTTGGCTCCTTCCTGTTAGGTAGTTCCTTATCCATGCTAGGACCTTTCCCCTACCCCCGCCTGCCTCTCGAGTTTGAATAGCAGTCTCATGTGCGGTACTGTATCAAAGGCTTTTTGGCAGTCCAGAAATATGCAGTCTGCCCAACCATCTCTGTCCTGTCTTATTCTCGTTATTTTATCATAGAATTCCAGAAGGTTTGTTAGGCACGATTTCCCTGTCCAGAACCCATGTTGATGCTTGTTCACAAACCTAATGTTCTCCAGGTGTGCAACCAGTCGTAGCCTAATTATTCTTTCCAGTATTTTACAGGGGATGCTTGTCAGTGATACAGGTCTATAGTTAAGTGCCTCCTCCCTATCGCCTTTCTTGAAGATCGGCACGACATTTGCCTTCTTCCAGCAACTGGGCAATTCTCCCGACATAAGTGACTCATTAAAGATCATTGCCAGAGGCACGCTGAGGGCCTGCGCTGCTTCTCTTAGTATCCACGGTGATACTTTGTCTGGTCCTACTGCTTTAGATGCATCTAGAGTTGTCAACTGTTTCATTACCTCCTCCACTGTCACCTCTATATCTGATAGTCTTTCATCTAGGGTAACCCCTTCCAACAATGGGAGCTGCTCGGGCTCGGTAGTGAACACTCCATGGAAACTGGCATTCAGTGCCTCACAGATTTCCTTGTCACTTTCAGTATATGTCCCCTCTGCCTTCCTTAGTCTTGTCACTTGGTCGTTCACCGACATTTTTCTTCTTATATGACTGTGTAGTAGCTTAGGTTGTTTTTTCGCTTTGATTGCAATATCGTTCTCATAGTCCCTTTCCGATGTCCGTCTGATGTTAATGTAATCGTTCCTAGCTCTGTTGCATCTGATCCTGTTGTCCTCTGTCTTTTGTCTTCTGTATTTCCTCCACTCCCACCTGCTGGCCATTTTTGCTTCCTGACACTGTCTATTAAACCATGGGTTATTATATTCCTTCTTATTTTTTCCCTTTACTGTTGGTATAAATCTCTCTTCGGCCTCTTGGCATTTCTGTATGACTAGGTCCATCATATCTTGGACTGTTTTTCCTCTAATTTCTTCCTCCCACTGCACTTCTCCCAGATAGTCCCTTATCCTCCTATAGTCCCCTTTCCTGTAGTCAACTCTCCTTTCCCAGATCTCTTGTCCCATGGTCATAAGTTTGAATTCCATCATGTAGTCAAAGACTAGGACACAATGGTCACTGGCCCCTAGAGGTATTTCATGCTCCAAATTCTCGATATCTTCTACGTTCTGGGTGAAAATCAGGTCTAATAGGCTCGGTGCATCTCCTCCTCTTTCCCTTGTGTCTTCCTTCACATGCTGTGTTAGGAAATTTCTGTCTATAACATCTACTAATTTTGCTCCCCACGTTTCGTCCTCTCCATGGGGATTCCTTGATTCCCAATTTATCTCTCCATGATTTAGGTCCCCCATGATCAGCAGCTTCGCTCTCATTCTGTGGGCTAGTGTTGCTGCCTTCTGCAGTTCATCTATGCATGCCTTGTTGTTGTCATCATACTCCTGTCTGGGTCTTCTACTGTTTGGTGGGGGATTGTAGATTACCAAGATCACAATCTCCCTCCCATCTACTGTCAAAGTTCCATGTATGAAGCTTGTGCACTCATTGGTAACCCGATTTCCCAGGTCTTCAAACTTCCATTTCCGCTTTATTAGGAGTGCCACTCTCCCTCCCTGTCTCTGTGTCCTCTCTTTTCTTATCACCTGCTCCCTTCAGGAAAGATTGCATCTGAGATCATGTCATTAATTTTAGTTTCCACAATTGCAACTATGTCAGGATTTGCCTCACTCACTCTTTCTTTTATCTCTTCTGCTTTATTAGATACCCCATCAGCATTGGTGTACCAAACCTTGAGATTCTTCATGGAAACTCCTGTACCAGAGTTCTCCCTTCCTCTGGGGGTCTGGGGGGATCTGGGGGTGTCTGGGGGGTGACTGGGGGCAGGGGGACCTGGGGGATCTGGGGGGTGTCTGGGGGATGACTGGGGGCGGGGAGGATCCGGGGGGTGTCGGGGGGATCCGGGGGTGTCTGGGGGGTCCGGGGGTGTATGGGGGGTGAAAGAGGTCGGGAGGGGTGCTTGGGGGTTAATGGGGGCTGGGCTTCTAGGAAGGTAGGTAGGAGGGTTTGGGGTAGGGCCTGGGTAGGTAGGTCTGGAGTAGGAAGGGCATACTGGGTCTGAAGATTAGGGAGGGTCTGATAGGCATAGAGGGGTTGGGAGATAGCGTAAGGTTGGGAGTCAGATAGAGGTTGAGAGGTCGGGAGGGGGAAGGATAGAGAGGGTGGGGGGAACCTCCCACCCCCCTCGCAAGGGTGGGGGGTCACATGGAAGGAGAGGGGATGAGGAGGGGTGAGGGCTGGGTAGGTTTTGGGGGTTGAGGGGATGAGGGCTGGGTGGTTTTTGGGGTTGAGGGGATGAGGGCTGGGTGGGTTTTGGGGGTTGAGGGAATGAGGGCTGGACGGGTTTTGGGGTTGAGGTGATGAGGGGGTCCTTGGAATGTGGGATGAAATTGACTGCAGTGGGGTCAGAGGGGTCAAGGGAGGTGTTGGGGATAAGCAAGGGCAAGGAGGTCTGATTTGGGGAGGGAGTAACCTGAGAAGCAGTTGTGAGAAGCTGGTTATCCTGGGGTGGATTAGCAGTGGGGTGTGTACCTATGCTCAAATGGGAAGAGTTGTATCGTGGAAGTTTGCTTGCTCTGTGGGCTACCTGCTCCTCCTTCGTCATGAACTTGTCAATATATACATTGTAGTAATTTTCGCTATCTCTGAGTAAGTGTTTGTGATGCAGTATGTAGTCCACTGCCTCTTCGTTTGTGAACTGTACCAGGACAGGCCGTTTCCTGTTACAGTTGTATGGTCCAATGCGGCGGTGGACTTCCACTTCATTCCTGCCATATGGGCTCTCATGTCCCTCAAAATCCCCTGTAGCTCCAAATCCTCAATCTCCATCCTTTCATGCCTGGATGGTGCCCCGACTTCAAGCAATCCATGGATTATGATTGCCCTCTTTCCAGTCAGGGTCATGCTGGTAGCCCCCTCCTGCTGACCCCCACCCCTCCCACTCCTCTACT
>WNGS01045909.1:10578-23196 GCA_020271785.1 Procambarus virginalis
AACCCCTTGAGTGCCACTAACGCAAATGGACTGGCTCTTAAGGACACACACACACACACACACACACACACACACACACACACACACACACACAACAAAACTTCAGTTTTGTGCTGGTTTCTATGCTGTTGTTTCCTATTAATATTATTATGGACAGTGCTGCATGTTGTCATAAATATATATGTGACATGTTGTTGACAGCTTTGACAGTTCTATGCTGTTGTTTCCTATTAATATTATTATGGAAGGTGCTGCATGTGCATGTGCAGTGCTGAAAACATTGAGAAGGTTTTCAGGTTGGGCTGGTACAACAGGGACAGAAACCGACTTGTAAAGGTGGTGTTTGCAAACGAAACCACGAAGGAGGATATTCTAGAAAAGAAGAGTCGTCTCCAACATGTGGAGGGATACAAACAAGTATTCCTGCAGAGGGACAGGACGAAGGAGGAGAGAGCCAGGGCAGCAGAGGCAAGGAGGAAGCGCAGGAGAGAGGAGCAAACCAGGAAATCACAGCCCCCAACACAGCAGTCCCAGAGACAAGAGGGGAACCCAAAACCAGCATCCCAGCAACACCAGAGGGGGGGGCAACACCACCAACCCCCTCTGCATAGAAACCCTTCCTTCCCCTCACCCTACCTGCCCCCACCCAACCCTCCCTCCCCCCCCACCCCATTCTGACCCCGACACCCATCCCCATTCCCATCATGTCCCCCCTCCCACCTTTCCCCCCCAGTCCCCCTTCCCCCTTCATCCCATACCCTCCCTATTCCTCCTCCCCCCTCACCCCGTATCCTCCATGTCCCCCCTATCTCCTTAACCACACCCTACCCCTTCCCCCTTCCCTTAAACCCCCACCCCCCACCCCAAAACCCTCTGCGACCCTGCAAACCATCTCACAGATCCTCTCACCCACGGAACAGCTTCCCACACCAGTAGAATACTCGCCAAGAAAGGGATATGTAAATGAACAGAAGAAAGTGAGCTTCAAGGCGATGTACACTAACATAGATGGGATTACAAATAAAACTAGTGAACTTGGAGAGTGGGCACTAGAAGAAAACCCAGACATAATAGCACTCACAGAAACAAAGCTAACGAAAATCATAACAAATGCAGTGTTTCCACAGGGCTACTATGTAGTGAGGAAAGAGAGAGAAGGGAGAGGAGGAGGTGGTGTGGCTTTGCTACTAAGAGAAGGTTGGAGTTTCGAAGAGATGGTAATTCAGAACTGTGAAGGTTTCAGGGACTACATATCAGGCACCATTGCAACTGGAGGACAGAAAATATAATAGTAGTCATATATAACCCCCCACCGAATGACAGAAGACCCAGACAGGAATATGATAGAAACAACATGGCCACCATCAATATAATAGAGAGAGCAGCTTCTGTGGCTAGCAGGAACGGATCCAGACTTCTAATCATGGGAGACTTCAACCATGGGAAGATAGATTGGGGGAACAGAGACCCACACGGAGGCCCAGACACATGGAGAGCTAAGCTGCTGGATGTGGCAACAAGAAACTTTCTAAGTCAACACGTCAAGGGACCGACAAGAATGAGAGGAGGGGATGAACCAGCCTTGCTTGATCTGATATTTACCCTAAATGAGTCGGATATAAGGGAAGTTAAGTTGGAAGCCCCCTTGGGAATGAGTGATCATAGTGTATTGAGCTTTGAGTACCTGGTTGAGCTAGGAATTATCACCCCCAAAAAAGAACTGGGAACCAAAGGGCTGGCGTACCGAAAGGGAAACTATGAGGAGATGAATAAATTCCTATGGGATATACATTGGGACACAGAACTCGGAACCAAGTCCGTACAAGACATGATGGACTATGTCACCCAAAAATGTCAGGAGGCTGTAAGCAGGTTTGTCCCAGCCCAACAGGAAAAAACAGAGAAGCAAAGGAAGAATCCGTGGTTTAATAGGGAATGTATGAAAGCAAAGGAGCTGAACAAAAGGGCATGGAGGAACTTCCGTAATAACAGAACACCAGAAAGTAGAGAGAGATACCAGAGAACCAGGAACGAGTATGTCAGTGTGAGAAGAGCAGCTGAGAAAAGGTATGAAAATGATATAGCTAATAAAGCCAAGACTGAACCAAAGCTACTACACAGTCACATCAGGAGGAAGACAACAGTGAAGGAACAGGTGATTAAACTTAGGGTGGGCGAGGACAGGTACACAGAGAATGACAAAGAGGTGTGTGAAGAACTCAACAAAAGGTTCCAGGAGGTCTTTACAATAGAACAGGGAGATATCACGGCGCTGGGAGAGGTGGCAGCAAACCAGGTGACCTTGGATAGGTTCGAAATTACAAGAGATGAGGTCAAAAAGCACCTATTGGAGCTGGATGTGAGAAAAGCTGTTGGGCCGGATGGAATCTCGCCATGGGTATTGAAAGAGTGTGCAGGAGCACTTTGCTTACCACTCTCCATAGTGTATAGTAAGTCACTGGAAACGGGGGACCTACCAGAAATATGGAAGACTGCTAATGTAGTACCAATATACAAAAAGGGTGACAGACAAGAGGCACTGAACTACAGGCCAGTGTCCTTAACTTGTATACCATGCAAGGTGATGGAGAAGATTGTGAGAAAAAACCTAGTAACACATCTGGAGAGAAGAGACTTCGTGACAACCCATCAACATGGGTTCAGGGAGGGTAAATCTTGCCTTACAGGCTTGATAGAATTCTACGATCAGGTGACAAAATTAAGCAAGAAAGAGAAGGGTGGGCGGACTGCATTTTTTTGGACTGTCGGAAAGCCTTTGACACAGTACCCCATAAAAGGTTGATGCATAAGCTGGAGAAACAGGCAGGAGTAACAGGTAGGGCGCTCCAGTGGATAAGGGAGTACCTAAGCAATAGGAAGCAGAGAGTTACAGTGAGGGGTGAGACCTCAGACTGGCGTGAAGTCACCAGTGGAGTCCCACAGGGCTCTGTACTTGGACCTATCCTGTTTCTGATATACGTAAATGATCTCCCAGAGGGTATAGACTCATTCCTCTCAATGTTTGCTGACGACGCCAAAATTATGAGAAGGATTAAGACAGAGGAGGACAGCTTGAGACTTCAAGAAGACCTGGACAAGCTGCAGGAATGGTCGAACAAATGGCTGTTAGAGTTTAACCCAAGCAAATGTAATGTAATGAAGATAGGGGTAGGAAGCAGGAGACCAGATACAAGGTATCATTTGGGAGATGAAATACTTCAAGAGTCAGAGAGAGAGAAAGACCTGGGGTTGATATCACGCCAGACCTGTCCCCTGAAGCTCATATCAAGAGGATAACATCAGCAGCATATGCCAGGTTGGCTAACATAAGAACGGCCTTTAGAAACTTGTGTAAGGAATCTTTCAGAACATTATATACCACATATGTCAGACCAATCCTGGAGTATGCGGCTCCAGCATGGAGTCCCTATCTAGTCAAGCATAAGACTAAACTGGAAAAGGTTCAAAGGTTTGCCACCAGACTAGTACCCGAGCTGAGAGGTATGAGCTACGAGGAGCGACTGCAGGAATTAAACCTCACTTCGTTGGAAGACAGAAGAGTTAGGGGGGACATGATCACCACATTCAAGATTCTCAGGGGAATCGACAGGGTTGATAAAGACAGGCTGTTTAACACAAGGGGCACACGCACTAGGGGACACAGGTGGAAGCTGAGTGCCCAAATGAGCCACAGAGATATTAGAAAGAACTTTTTTAGTGTCAGAGTGGTTGACAAATGGAATGCATTAGGAAGCGATGTGGTGGAGGCTGACTCCATACACAGTTTCAAGTGAAGATATCATAGAGCCCATTAGGCTCAGGAAACTGTACACCTGTTGATTGACGGTTAAGAGGTGGGACCAAAGAGCTAAAGCTCAACCCCCGCAAGCACAACTAGGTGACTAGGTGATTACAGAAACTTGAGAAGAATCAAGGCGTATGAAGATAGACATAGACTACAGGATGACCTGGACAAACTGGAAGAATGGTCTAGAAAATGGCTGCTAAATTTCAACTCAGTAAAGTGTAAGGTAATGAAATTAGGCGAAGGAAGCAAGAGGCTGAACACAAGGTATCATCTGGGAGGTGAAATGCTGCAAGTCAAATAGAGAGAAAGATCTGGGGGTTGATATCACACTGAACCTGTCACCAGAGGCCCACATCAAAAGAATATCATCAGCGGCATAAGCTAGACTGGCCAACATAAGAACTGCCTTTAGAAACTTGTGTAAGGCATCGTTCAGGACCCTGTATATCACTGATGTCAGACCAATCCTGGAATATGCAGCTCCACCCTGGAGTCCATACCTAGTTAAACACAAGACAAAGTTAGAGAAGGTTCAGCGGTATGCCACCAGGCTCGTCCCAGAACTAAGAGGAATGAGCTACGAGGAAAGGCTAAAGGAGCTGAACCTCACATCCCTGGAAAACAGTAGAGTAAAGGAAGAGTAAAGGGAGACTTGGTAACCACCTACAAAAAAACTCTTCAGCACGGGTGGGACAAGAAGACACAGGTGGAAACTTAGTGCCCACATGAGCCAAAGAGACGTTAGAAAGAATTTTCACCCCTAAAGAAAGTCGTTAGAAAGAAAGTCACCCCTAAATCTTCTGTCTTCCAACGAAGTGAGGTTTAATTCCCGTAGCCTCTCCTCGTAGCTCATACCTCTCAGCTCGGGTACTAGTCTGGTGGCAAACCTTTGAACCTTTTCCAGTTTAGTCTTATGTTTGACTAGATATAGACTTCATGCTGGAGCCGCATACTCCATGATTGGTCTGACATATGTGGTATATAATGTTACCTACACAAGTTTCTAAAGGCCGTTCTTATGTTAGCCAACCTGGCATATGCCGCTGATGTTTTCCTCTTGATATGGACTTCAGGGGACAGGTCTGGCGTGATATCAACCCCCAGGTCTTTCTCTCTCTGTCTCTTGAAGTACTTCATTTCCAAAATGATACCTTGTATCTGGTCTCCTGCTCCCTACCCCTATCTTCATTACATTACATTTGCTTGGTTTAAACTCTAACAACCATTTGTTTGACCATTCCTGTAGCTTGTCCACGTCTTCTTGAAGCCTCAAGCTGTCCTCCATTGTCTTAATCTATCTCATAATTTTGGCATCGTCAGCAAACATTTAGAGGAATGAGTCTATACCCTCTGGGAGATCATTTACATATATCAAAAACAGGATAGGTCCGAGTATAGAGCCCTGTGGGCCTCCAGTGGTGACTTCACGCCAATCTGAGGTCTCACCCCTCACTATAACTCTCTGCTTCCTATTGCTTAGGTACTCCCTTATCCACTGGAGCGCTCTACCAGTTACTCCTGCTTGTTTCTCCAGTTTATGCATCAGCCTTTTATGGGGTACTGTGTCAAAGGCTTTCCGACAGTCCAAAAAAATGCAGTCCGCTCATCCTTCTCTTTCTTGCTTAATCTTTGTCACCTGATCGTAGAATTCTATCAAGAATTTATATATATATAAATATAAGGCAAGATTTACCCTCCCTGAACCCATGTTGATGGGTTGTCACGAAGTCCCTTCTCTCCAGACTAGGTTTTTTCTCACAATCTTCTCCATCACCTTGCATGGTGATGGAGAGTTAAGGTGATACATACAAGTTAAGGACACTGGCCGGTAGTTCAGTACCTCTTGTCTGTCACCCTTTTTGTATTGGGACTATATTAGCCGTCTTCCATATTTCTGGTAGGTCTCCCGTTTTCAGTGACTTACTATACACTATGGAGAGTGGCAAACAAAGTGCTCCTGCACACTCTTTCAATACCCATGGTAAGATTCCGTCCGGCCCAACAGCATTTCTCACGTCCAGCTCCAGTTCTTGACCTCATCTCTTGTAATTTCAAACCTTTCCAAGGTCGCCTGGTTTGCTGCCACCTCTCCTAGCGCCGTGACCTCTTCTTTTTCTATTGTAAAGACCCCCTGGAATCTTTTGTTGAGTTCTTCGCACACCTCTTTGTCATTCTCTGTGTATCTGTCCTAACCCGTCCTAAGTTTCATCACCTGTTCCTTCACTGTTGTCTTCCTCCTGATGTGACTGTGTAGTAGCTTTGGTTCGGTCTTGGCCTTATTAGGTATGTCATTTTCATACCTTTTCTCAGCTGCTCTTCTCACACTAACATACTAGTGTCTGGTATCTCTCTCTACTTTCTGTTGTTTTGTTATTACGGAAGTTCCTCCATGGCCTTTTGTTCAGCTCCTATGCTTTCATACATTCCCTATTAAACCACGGATTCTTCTTTTGCTTCTCAATTTTTTCCTGTCGGGCCAGGATAAACCTGTTACAGACTCCTGACACTTTTGGGTGACATAGTCCATCATGTCTTGTACGGACATGGTTATGAGTTCTGTGTCCCAGTGTATATCCCTTAGGAAATTATTCATCTCATAGTTTCCCTTTCGGTACGCCAGACCTTTGTTTCCCAGTTCTTTTTTGGGGGAGATAATTCCTACCTTTGGTTCAGAGGGAGAGAGGGAGAGGGAGCCGGTCGGCCGAGCGGACAGCACACTGGACTTTTGATCCTGTGGTCCCGGGTTCGATCCCGGGCGCAGGCGAGAAACAATGGGCAGAGTTTCAATTACCCAATGCCTCTGTTACCTAGCAGTAAAATAGGTACCTGGGTGTTAGTCAGCTGTCACGGGCTGCCACCTGGGGGTGGAGGCCTACCTTGAGGTGCTACTTTGAGGTGCTTCCGGGGCTTAGCGTTTCCGCGGCCCGGTCGTCGACCAGGCCTCCTAGACCAGGCCTGGTCGAGGACCGGGTCGCGGGGACACTAAAGCCCCGAAATCATCTCAAGATAACCCCAAGAAGATGTTCAATCAGGTACTCAAAGCTCAATACACTATGATCACTCATTCCCAAGGGGCCTTCCAACTTAATATCTCGTAATCTTAAGGTTATCTTGAGAAAGTTCTGAATGATTCTTTACACAAGTTTCTGAATGCTGTTCGTATGTTGGGCAGCCTGGCATATGCCGCTGATGTTATCCTCTTGATATGTGCTGCAGGAGACAGGTCTGGTGTGATATCAACCCCCAAGTCTTTTTCTTTCTCTGACTCCTGAAGAATTTCCTCTCCCAGATGATACCTTGTATCTGGCCTCCTGCTCCCTACACCTATCTTTATTACACTACATTTGGTTCGGTTAAACTCTAACAACCCTTTGTTCGACCATTCCTTCAGCTTTTCTAGGTCTTCTTGAAAAGCCTCAAAGCCTCAAACAGTCTCCTTCTGTTTTAATCCTTCCATAATTTTGGCATCATCCACAAACATTAAGAGAAATGAATCGATACCCTCCGGAAGATCATTTACATATATCAGAAACAAGATAGGACGAGTACAGAGCCCTGTGGGACTCCACTGGTGACTTCACGCCAATCGGAGGTCTCATCCCTCACCGTAACTCTCTGCTTTCTATTGCTTAGGTACTCCCTTATCCACTGGAGCACTTTACCAGCTGCACTTGCCTGTCTCTCCAGCTTATGTACCAGCCTCTTATGCGGCACTGTGTCAAAGGCTTTCCGACATTCCAAGAAAATGCAGTCTGCCCAGCCCTCTCTTTCTTGCTTAATCTTCGTCACCTGATCGTAAAATTCTATAAAGCCTGTAAGGCAAGATTTACCCTCCCTGAACCCATGTTGGCGATTTGTCACGAAGTCCCTTCTCTCCAGATATATTACCAGCTTTTTCTCACGATCTTCTCCCTCACCTTGCATGGTATACAAGTCAAGGACACTGGCCTGTAGTTCAGTGCCTCTTGCCTGTCGCCCTTTTTGTATATTGGGACCACATTCGCCGTCTTCCATATTTCTGGTAGATCTCCCGTCTCCAGTGACTTACTATACACATGGAGAGTGGCAAGCAAAGTGCCTCTGCACACTCTTTCAGTATCCATGGTGAAATCCCGTCTGGGCCAACAGCCTTTCTAACATCCAGATCCAGCAGGTGTCTCTCGACCTCCACTCTCGTAATTTCGAACTCTTCCAAGGCCGCCTGGTTTACCTCCCTTTCTCCTAGCACAGTGACCTCACCTTGTTCTATTGTGAAGACCTCCTGGAACCTCCTGTTGAGTTCTTCACACACCTCTTTGTCATTTTCCATATACCTGTCCTCGCCTGTTCTAAGTTTCAATACCTGTTCTTTCACTGTTGTTTTCCTTCTGATGTGACTATGGAGTAGCTTTGGTTCGGTCTTGGCTTTGTTTGCTATATCATTTTCAAAACTTTTCTCTGCTTCTGTTCTCACAATGAGGTACTCATTCTTGGTTCTCTGGTATCTCTCTGTGCTTTCTGGTGTTCTGTTGTTCCGGAAGTTTCTCCACGCCCTTTTGTTCAGTTTCTTCGCTTTTCTCTGCTTCTCTTCTCACATTGAGGTACTCATTCTTGTGTTCTTTGGTATCCCTCTCTGCTTTCTGGTGTTCTGTTGTTCCGGAAGTTTCTCCACGCCCTTTTGTTCAGTTTTTTCCTGGTTGATACCTGGTTGATGGGGTTCTGGGAGTTCTTCTACTCCCCAAGCCCGGCCCGAGGCCAGGCTCGACTTGTGAGAGTTTGATCCACCAGGCTGTTGCTTGGAGCGGCCCGCAGAGCCACATACCCACCACAGCCCGGCTGATCCGGGACTTCTCTTAGGAAACAGTCCAGTTTTCTCTTGAAGATGTCCACGGTTGTTCCGGCAATATTTCTTATAGTCGCTGGGAGGACGTTGAACAACCGCGGACCTCTGATGTTTATACAGTGTTCTCTGATTGTGCCTATGGCACCTCTGCTCTTCACTGGTTCAATCTTGCATTTTCTTCCATATCGTTCACTCCAGTACGTTGTTATTTTACTGTGTAGATTTGGGACCTGGCCCTCCAGTATTTTCCACGTGTATATTATTTGGTATCTCTCTCGTCTCCTTTCTAGAGAGTACATTTGGAGAGCTTTGAGACGATCCCAATAATTTAGGTGTTTTATCTCGTCTATGCGTGCCGTATATGTTCTCTGTATTCCCTCTATTTCAGCAATCTCTCCTGCTCTGAAGGGGGAAGTGAGTACTGAGCAGTATTCGAGACGGGACAACACAAGTGACTTGAAGAGTACAACCATTGTGATGGGATCCCTGGATTTGAAAGTTCTCGTAATCCATCCGATCATTTTTCTGGCTGATGCGATATTTGCTTGGTTATGCTCCCTAAACGTTAGATCGTCGGACATCATTATTCCCAAATCCTTGACATGCTGTTTTTCTACTATGGAAGATTTGATTGTGTTTTGTACCCTGTATTATGTTTCAGATCCTCATTTTTGCCGTACCTGAGTACCTGAAATTTATCACTGTTAAACATCATATTATTTTCTGCTGCCCAATCGAAAACTTTGTTGACATCTGTTTGTAGTTTTTCAATGTCTTCAGCAGAGGTAATTTTCATGCTGATTTTTGTGTCATCTGCGAAGGATGACACGAAGCTGTGACGTGTATTTTTGTCTATATCAGATATGAGAATAAGGAACAGTAGCGGTGCAAGGACTGTACCTTGAGGTACAGAGCTTTTAACATCGCTTGGACTCGATTTTATCTGATTGACTGTTACTCTTTGTGTTCTGTTCGACAGGAAATTGAGTATCCAGCGTCCTACTTTTCCAGTTATTCCCATTGACCTCATTTTGTGAGCTATCACCCCATGGTCACATTTGTCGAAAGCCTTTGCAAAGTCTGTGTATACAACATCTGCATTTTGCTTTTCTTCTAGGGCTTCTGTGATTTTGTCATAGTGGTTGAGTAACTGTGACAGACAGGATCTTCCCGCTCTAAATCCATGTTGTCCTGGATTGTGCAATTCATTGTTTTCCATAAAACTAGAAATTTGATTCCTAATCACTCTTTCAAACACTTTTATTATGTGTGATGTTAGTGCAACTGGCCTATAATTTTTTGCCAAGGCTTTACTCCCCCCCTTGTGCAACGGAGCTATATCTGCAGATTTAAGTGCTGCTGGTATCTCCCCTGTATCCAGGCTCTTTCTCCATATTACGCTGAGTGCTCTCGCTACTGGTACTTTACATTTCTTTATGAATATTGAATTCCATGAGTCAGGCCCAGGGCTGAGTGCATGGGCATATTGTCAATTTCTCTTTCAAAGTCTTCCGAGTTTGTGGTAATATCCGTTATATTATCTGCAGCTTGAATGTCATTCATAAAGAAGCTGTCTGGGTCATCAACTTTCATGTTGTTAATTGGTGTGCTAAACATAGCCTCATACTGGCTTCTTAGAATTTCACTAATCTCTTTGTTGTCCTCTGTGTACGTACCTTCATTTGTAATTAACGGTCCAATACTGGTCGAGGTTTTGGATTTTGATTTAGCGTATGTGAAAAAATATTTCGGATTTTTCCTTATCTCTTGTATAGCTCTCTGTTCCAATTCCATTTCCTCAGACTCATATGATCGCTTCAACGTTTGTTCTATTTCTTCGATCTCCCTGCTTAGGCTTATTTTCCTTGCTTGTGATAGTTGTGTCTGCCGAAGCATTTCCGTAATTTTTTTCCTTCTCCTGTACAGTCGTCTGCGTTCTCTTTCTAGAGTGTTCCTCTTTCTGCCCCTCCTCACCGGCACGTGCTTCAAGCAGACCTTGTAAGCTTCAGCTGTCAGTTGAGCTATTCCCTGTGTGGGAGTTTTGTCGCTTAAGACCGTCTCCCATTGAATGGTTGAAAGGTCTACATTTATTTTTTCCCAGTCAATCCTCTTATTGTTGAAATTGAATTGATTGAATATTCCTTCTCGCTTGTTGGGTCTCTTAGATCTACTACCGTTATTTATGCTAGTTCGCACTTCAATGAGCTTATGGTCTGAGTATGAAGTATCTGAGATTGTTATGTCTCTGATTAGTTCATCATTGTTTGTGAATAACAAGTCTAGTGTGTTTTCGTTCCTAGTTGGTTCTGTAATCTGTTGATTGAGCGAGAATTTGTCACAGAATCTCAAAAGTTCTCTGACCTGTGGCTGGTTATTTCCCGGGTCATTCCCTGCTATGATATTTGTGTTTGCCATTCTCCATCTTAGACTCGGTAAATTGAAATCTCCAAGGAAGATAATATCTGGAGCTGGGTTTGCTAGGTCATCAAGTATGTTCTCTATTTTGTGCATCTGCTCTGTGAATTCCTCAACCGTTGTATCTGGCGGTTTATATATTAAAATAATAATTAGGTTTAGTTTCTCTACCTTAATTCCAAGTACCTCTACCACCTCATTAGTTGAGTTTAGTAGTTCTGTGCATACCAGGTCCTCTTTAATATACAGACCTACTCCTCCATTTGACCTAGTTTTTCTATCACATCTGTATAAATTATAATTTGGAATCCAGATTTCACCATCCATGTAATCTTTTGTATGAGTTTCCGTGAATGCCCCAAATATGGAGTTTGACTCTAATAGGAGACCATTTATGAACTTGACTTTATTTCTTGACTTTGGCTTTAGACCTTGAATGTTTGCAAAAATGAATGATTGTCCATATTGTGTGTCACTTCTGGAAGGTTTTGGTGGTTCTCCCTCCTCTCTACCCTGACCCAGGGTGTGTTGTTGTGGCAATGGTTTGTCCAGTTTTGGAAGTGATATTGGGGAGTGTGGTAGTCTCTGTGTAGTTGGGGGTGTAGTATGTGTGGGCTTGATGACGAAATGTAGTCCAGTCTCGGCCATTTCCCCCTCTCCATCCGTACTCCTGCCACGTTTCTGCCTGTCTGTTTCTCCCTCTGTTTCTGCCTGCCTCTAAAAAATGTTCAGGGCTATTATATTGGACTTCCTCTCTTATATAGCGCTGTGTACCTCTCACGTGGAAATCGGGGCAATGAAGATCGTAGCATTTCCTCTCATTAACTGAGAGTTTGCATAGCTTAGGGTGAAAATATCTACACTCAGTATCAAAACGACATCTGCCTTTCCCTAACCAGTTCCGGCATTTCCGTGGGTGCATGAATGAGCATTCCGTGCCTCTGGGCCCATATCTGCACTGTCCTTTTGCATAATACCTGCAAATATTTTCATCTGTGATTGCATTATTCTTGTAATGGTAATTGCATTATATCTTGTAATATTCCTCCCCACTGGGGCCCCATTATCTCACTGGGGGCCTCATTATCTCACTTGGGGCCCCATTATCTCTGAGGGCCTCATTATCTCACTAGGGCCCCATTATATCACTGGAGGCCCCATTATCTCACTAGGGGCCCCATTATCTCCCTGGGGACCCCCATTACCTCACTGGGGGTCCTATTATCTCACTGGGGGGCCCCATTATCCCACTGGGGGCCCCATTATCTCACTGGGGGCCCCATTATCTCACTGGGCCCCATTATCTCGCTGGGGCCCCATTATCTCACTGGAGCCCCATTATCTCACTGGGGGCCCCCATTACCTCACTGGAGCCCCATTATCTCACTGGGGGGCCCCCATTACCTCACTGGGGGCCCCATTATCTCACTGGGGGCCCCATTATCCCACTGGGGGCCCCATTATTTCACTAGAGGCCCACATTATCTCACTGGGCGCCCCATTATCTCACTGGGGCCCTATTATCTCACTGGAGGCCCCATTATTTCACTGGGGGCCCCATTATGTCACTAGG